>JAUCMR010039308.1:0-53918 GCA_032357425.1 Enteromius argenteus | reverse complement strand
AAGTGGTTCCCCTATGATTACGAGCCAAAGAACCACTTTTTAGTACTATATAGCACCATTTGTTTTTAGAGTGTACATGTACCTGAAGGAAATAACAAAATCACAAATGAGATCTTAATATCTCATTTGTGTCTATTAGGCAGCTAAAAGACTGGACTGAATGGAGACATTTGCTGCAAAAGACCCAAGAAATCTTATACATGTCTCCTCTAGAGTTTCAGAAGAGCTCTCAACAGTATCTCAAACTGTGCTCAGATTTGCCAAGATAGTAAAATCTGAAACCAAAAGTTAGAATTTATAACAAAATCCAAATTTTGATGACAAACATGTGCACATACACAAGACCAGGAACAACTATTAAGAAAGTAAGGTAAGTTTTTCAAGTTGAGTATCTATCATGAGCTACAAAAAAGCATATATAGTTCCCTGTCTACACTTCACTCGTACTGCGTCTGCTAAAGACGCTATGGGAAAACTCCTTTTTTTCCTCCTAACTGAAGCCTTATTCAATCACGCAGTGAAACTGCACGGCCATTGGTTAGTGCAGTGGAAAGATATGAACCAATGGCTCAGCAGCGGTGCTGCACGAACCTATGACAGCGGTTCCCGCTGAAGCCCGCCAAAATGGGCGGGGCTGTGTATATATATGCGGCCGCTTCGCCAAAGAAAAAAATTTCTTCTCCAGCAGAGACGATACTCTTCGCCAATGCTGAATAAAAAGCCAGCTTGCTGTAGAAAAGCCTCTGCAGTGGACCACTTGTTTGCTTATCAATACACAATCTACAAAGTGTGTGGACGCAGCTCTCTCCCCTCTTAGACAGATTGGAATTTGCATCCTCAATTACCTCTGCGACTAGCTGTTTTTAGCCAGGTCAGAGAAGGAGTCTAGGCTACACAAAGCTCTACTTTTCAACCATCTGAAAGCTTGGGGCTCAGAGTCAAATTTGCGAAAACATCTGTGTTCTGTCTCCCAGCCAGCAGATAACACATTGGTGAGCCATTGGTTCATATCTTTCCACTGCACGAACCAATGGCTGTGCAGTTTCACTGTGTGACTGAATAAGGTTTCAGTTAGGAGTTAAAAATGAGTTTTCCCATAGCGTCTTTAGCAGACGTAGTACTCGTTCCCGTGTCTCAGGGAACCAGGGTTACGGAAGTAACCTATACGTTTTCTTCCTTTTGGTAGAATTAAATAAACCTCTCAGTTACCTCAAGACATTCTGGTTTCTCTGTGTCTCCGGTTTTGTTCGGAGCAGCTGCGGATGAAGCGGAAAGCCTCTTTTCTTCTTTGAAGCTCTGCTCCAGTAGTTTCTTATTCAAGATTCGTGCTGCGTTCTCAGCTAGTGTGTAGCCTGGAGGAGCGGATAGATCCTGTCTGATGCTAATCACCTCTGGAGTTTTTTCGCCTTGCGTCTCTACAGTCAGCTGCACAGGGCTTGGGGACCTGCCCCGAGAGTTCCTCAAAGGCCCCTGTGCAGCACAAACACTTGGAGAGTTGGGGTCCATTGGCCCTTGAGGCCCTGCTTCAGTAGGACGAGAGCGGCTTGGTGACTTGTTGAATTTCTGCATAGGGTCGTAAGCGATGGGCGTGTGGTCGATGATGTTGAAGAGGCTGGAGAGGCCGTCATTGATGGTAGTGTGAACGGGACTGTCTCTGGTTGTGGTAGAACGGGCCCAAGCAGATTCGTTGTTCCCTTTTTGCTGCTGGCCAGTGGTTGTTGGAGTGGGAGCACGGATTTGGTTGGCAGGTTGTTCTGATTTGCCAGAATTGGAGGGTTTTCGTTGGAGCTTGGGTGACCCGTATTTAGGCGAACAGCATGGGCGTTCAAACTTAGCCTGTACGACTGGAGAGTACTGCATCTTTCTCAGGCTACGTGAAGGAGAGGAGATGGGTGTGGAGCCTCCTTTGGGTGTTAGACAGCGGTGAGGACTGCTTGTGAGGTTGCGAAGAGCCTCTGTTTGCAATCCCACACTGATGGTCTGGGTGGTCTGTGTTCCCCGTGAGTTTAAACCATTCGTCTGGCATGCGATGTCCCGTAGCTGCCTTTCTGGAGGGCTGGATCCGGATGCAGAAGATGATCGAATGGCATTCCGGGCAGAAAACGCCTTTTCCTTCATGTCGTCACTCAGATTCCGTGACAACTCCAGCTCTAATGCTGAGGTATATCCGACTGCAGAGCAAATTGACGGACGTTCTACAGGCCTAATTCCTGCTTCCAAATGACTTCTAAGCTCACACGGCCACCTTCCTCCAAACACCTCCTCAGCACCTCCTGCTACCTCCCCTCCCTTTACTTTGGAGAACATGTACTCCTGCTCAGGGGTGCCTGGAGCAGACCGCTCCCCTCGAACAGGACTGTGGAGAACATGCACCCCAAACTGTTCACCCCCCTGGGCCGCCCTGAGTGGGAGCTTTTGGCAGTACTCAGGACTACTCATGGTGTTGGTGGTCAAGGTAGCGCTGGTGGTCAGGTACCAAGAGGCTGGCTGGAATGCTTCTGAAGTTGCCTCGGCCCTTCGGGATTCTGCCCTTTCTGCCCATGCTTCCATCACTGGAGAGGGGATTACTGGGCCAGGAATGGGGCAAGCAGCCAGGGAGCTGGTGGGCAGATCCCAACTCTTACTATTGAACTCTTCAATGTATTTGAGGTCATCTGGTGAAAGGGGAGGAGTCACATCATCTCGTCCATGCTCACCAGGCTTGTTCTTATCTGGTAGAAAGGGGGAACTGTCCATCAAACGCTGGAAGTCACTCATGGAGCAAATTGATTTTGCCCTGCAGAGGTAAAAACAGATGAAAGGTTACACTGGTGTTGCAAAACATTGTAGTCAATTCTGCTCTTGACTTTTTCCTGATCTTGGATTATTCTGAATTTAGCTTGATGCAATTTCTTGAGGAATTGCCTTATCTGCAAAGGATAGACGCAATGCTCAAAGAAAGTATATTATAAAGCAGCACAATGTCACTGTTAACATTTTTGGAACAGTCTTTGTGCCTCCAAGGGAGTGCATTTATGTTCTCAGAGTTAACCCTATGCTCCTCTAACCTTGAGAACCTGAGACCCTAAGAACCTTGGGAACTTAGAACCTTGGGAATAAGAGAACCTATAGAAAGGGGAACACAGATCCCTAAGAACATAGAAGTCTGGAAATCTAGGGAAGATAGAATCATAGGAACAAGGGAGCCTGGAACTGGGGAACATGATAGAACCCTAAGAACAAGAGAGACTGGAAACTGGGGAACATAGAACCCTAAAAACATGGGAGCTTAGGAACTGGGGACATAGTACCCTAGTAACATGGGACCCTAAGAAGTAGGGAACACAGAACCTTGGGAACAAGGTGTCCTGAAAACTGGGAGACATAGAACCCTAGGTACATGAGAGCCTGGGGACAGGGGCTCTTAAGAACTTGGGAACATAGAACCCTAAGAACAAGGGAGACTGGAAATTGGGGAACACAGAACCCTAAGAAAATGGGAGCTTAGAAACGGGGGATCTTGGTAACTGGTGACTTAGGGCCCTAGGAACACGGAACACTAGGAACTAGGGAACACAGATCCCTAAGAACATGGAAGCCTGGAAACAGTGGATCTTGGGAACTGGGCACATAACACCCTAGAAACGTGGAATGCTAGAAACTGACAAATCTTATCCCTAACCCATTTAGAAATAAACTGTTGTATCTTCAGTCATTGTAAACACAACTCTACTTATAATTATGGCAAACTAACCCTAATCATATACATCTGAAATATAGGATTATTTTGTTCATTCTGTTTTCAAATTTTATCAGGCTTTCTTCAGAGCACTTTTCGGTTCCTAAGAGCAGAGCAAAACATACATTGACTAGAACACACATACTTGTCAATAAAAAGCATACCTGAGTAGGCTGCCACTGCTCTTCTCTTCCTCAGGGTAAATGGCAGGATCCACACTCTCAGAAATCTCATTCAGTGCCTGAAACAACAACACAATTATAACATAAAGGCCACAAAATGTTAACTTGCTTTAAAAATGTATGTGGTACACTGAATTCAGATTGTTTTGTTATGTAATAATTATTTCTCATTTCACATGCAAACATGTTAGCCAATCATAACACAGGTCATATACATACAGAACTCTTTTACAGCAGCAAAAAACTGCACATTTAATAATAAGGGTCAGAGAGAAAATAATGACCATGACAAAAAAAAAAATAAACAAAAAAAGCTTTTGGTGAAGAAAAAAAAAGAGTAGACCTCAAGAATAAAAACTAAAAATAGTAAAAAATGCATGATAAAAATCTGCCCTATCATGCAGTGTGTACTGATGTCTTACTCTGTCTCTTACTTCCTTCAGGTGTGGGAACCTCTTTTCACTCTCCAGGCGTGATGGAGGAGGCACCTCGACTTCGCTCAGAGGATCCAGAGAGAGGGCATCCAGGAACAGGCTTTCTGGGGGCCGGTGTCCCTCAAAGGGTCTGGGTCTACCCATCGCCCCCTTCTCCTCCACCATTGCCTCAGAGTCAGAGTGTGAGCGTGTGTGTGAGGATATGCAGGGGGAGCGTGGAGATCTAGGAGCCTTACAGGGGCTCTCCTGAGGGGAGAAGACATGCGCTGCGCCTCCTTCTGACTGGAGAATGTCTTTCTGCATCTGGGGTGGAGAAGAGGATATGTTGGCTTCATTTCAAGACCTAGTAAGTGGTACATACTGCTGAAATGCTGTAAACTTCTGTCCACAAAGTTTTTGCAAAAGTGCAAATAAAGTGAACCTGGTGCAACTAAGCTGCTCTGAGATGCTGAATACAGTGGATTATATTCTAAATTAATGAAATAATGAGTTCCTAAAATTGATTCTTCTAGTTTCCTGTTTATCTCTGTGAAGCTGCTTTGATACAGTCTGTATTGTATTAAACGCTACAGAACATTTAAGCACTGAATGCAGTTACTGTGCATGTCTTGTCTACCATGTATTGATGTGTATGAGTGAAATAAGCAGGATTTACGGCCCGGACCTTTTCCATCTTGCGGTGCATTTCCCGTAAGCTGCGGTCCCACTCCTGTCTCTCTTTCTCGAAGCGCTCCAGCAGTTCATTCCTCTCACGGGTCCAGCGCTTTTCTCCATGCTGCAGCTTCCAGCGCAGCTCCAGTGCCATGCTGTGAGTGTCGGCCAGCAGACGGCGCTGTTCCTCCCGCTCCTGCTGTAAGACGTCTGCAGAGTCTGCACCTTCATCTGCGCCTGCGTCTGCAGACTCACCTCTCATGTCCTGCAGCTGCAGACGAGGAAAAGAGTAAGTGCCTGCATTGGATATGTTTAAAATGGCAAACTACAGTCTTGCAGAGCATGTGCAATATGCAAATTTTATGTACACACAGAATAACCGAATACAACCATGCATTCCATTGGTTTTTCCATAAAATTAAATGCACTACACTGGACCTTCCATTTACAGTATGACGAATGAACTGCAATTACAGCTGTGATTTATAACTATTATTGTATTATTGTATAAACGATTAATCATGATTAACCGCAATCAATCGCATCCAAAATAAAAGTTTGTGTTTACATGATATATGTGTGCATACTGTATATATTTTTATATGTATATATAAATACACACATATGCATGTATATATTTAAGAAAATATGTTTATGTTTAAATATATTTATATAACACAAAATATAAAAATATGAATATCTAAATTTAAATGTGTGTGTATTTATATATACACAAAAAATATACAAAGTACACACACATATATATATATATATATATATAACGTAAACAAAAACTTCTTGGTTTAAGAAGAATCATCATATTAGCATTTATTATATATTATCAACACTGTTAATATAATAATTATTTATTGAACTTACTAAGTTAAACAACTAACTGACATATGGCAACAATTTATCATTAGCATTTATTATTATTATTATTATAATTATTATCATCATCATCATCATCATCATCAATAAGACTAAACTTGCTGAATTAAACATGCAACTTACTGACGTCATATTAAACAATTGGCCATATAATAATAATAATAATAACATTTATTGTTATTATTAGAAAACTCAATTAAATATGCACAATTATTGCATCAATGGTAACAGTCTAGCATTATTATTGCTAGTTAATAGTATTAACAATAATATCAAATTAATAATAATGGATTATTTCTGTTATTTTTGCCTTTGGGGAGCTGCTATTTCTCAAATGCTATTTTTTTAAACAAAAAGTATAAAGTGTACAGTATACAGTTCATAGTGTATATACTGCAAAGAATGAAATCAGTCTTCAGTTCTGAACACAGCCATACAAACACACTCAAATAGGAATCTACATAGCTAAATAGCTACTGTAAATATGTACTCAAAGTGTAAGTTTGCCAAATAGACAAAACGAAATGTCGTAAACGTAGTGCAGTATAGTCCAGATGCACCTTCCTCGCATGTCTAGCCAGATGTTCCTAAATCTACTCGCTGTCTGAATAAG
Organism: Enteromius argenteus; assembly: GCA_032357425.1. Classification (NCBI taxonomy): domain Eukaryota; kingdom Metazoa; phylum Chordata; class Actinopteri; order Cypriniformes; family Cyprinidae; genus Enteromius; species Enteromius argenteus. The sequence goes on along the minus strand of JAUCMR010039308.1, from coordinate 47,429 downwards.
CAGGGCTCCTCTGACATCTGCTTTCTTTTAATAGATCATGACTGTGTTTGACGGCCGAACTGCACCACTGTATAAATATAGCTGGCTATTTAAAGACACTCCCTAACTCACAGACACCAAAACAGCACACAAGTCACTAAGAGCTGAAAGCGACGCATGGCCCTGCAGATGCTTAACATCTTAGCAGATGCTGCTTAACTAGATTTAAATCAATTCAATTCAAATCAAGTTTATTTTTGTGCAGCACTTTTCACAATATCACTGCAAAGCAGCTTTACAGAAAATGAAATCAAGCAGTTAGATTTATGTCTGGTTAAGGTAGAAATAAAATGAGTTTTATCACAAGACTGAATTTTACTAATTTGTCATTTGAATAAGTCACCTTGGACATTAATAAAATGTTAATTTAATTTAAATTAATTTTTGCTCACCAAGGCTGCATTTATTTTATGCAGTAAAAACAGAATTACAATTTATAATAACTGTTTTCAATGTGAATATATTTTAAAATGTAGTTTATTCCTGTGCACAAAGCTGAATTTTCAGCACCGTTACTCCAGTCTTTAGTGTCACATGATCCTTTAGAAATCATTCTAATATGCTGATTTGCTGCTCAAAAAACATTTCTGAATATTAGCAATGTTGAAAACAGTTGTACTGCTTCATATCTGTATTGAATAAAAATCGCCCCGTTTCAGAAAGCGGGGCTTAGAGGAGAAAAAATAATTAAGTATAATAGTGTTTTTTGAATCTTAAACCACTTAAACACATTGCATTACACCAAATACACAAAATAATGTTCCTTTTAGCAACACCAAATGATGCCTTAACTAATGTTGATGTGATGTAGAGCGTTTGAGTTTAGTTCCACATCTGTTAGGATGCTCCCTATGTAGACAGCAGTCAGGTTTTAAGTGCAGTAGTGTCTCTGCGGTGACGTGAGGTTTGTTTATGTACCTTAGTGACGTGACTCCTCATCTCAGCGCGTTGGATCTCCCACGCGGCTCTCTCGTTGGCTAGCGTCTGCTGCAGCTGCCAGCGCCTCTGGGCCTCCTCGCGGAGCTCCGCCCTAAACTCCTCCAGCAGAGAGCGCAGCGCATGCAGCACCCGCCGACTGTCGCCCGCCTGCACAAACACACCACATGGTTACTGATCAGAGCTCGCTCTGTTAGAGCTCCATGGAGTTCTTAGTTCAAGTATCAACTTCGTCTCAGATGATTCTCCTGCTGTTTTAACACAAATGAGCCACTTGTTGTCATCCAGTAAGAGTGCAGAGCTATCAGATGAATGCGAACAGCAGCTCAGATCATACTTGCCAAGTGTCAAATGTGAGTAACAATCAGCTAGTAGACGTATATTAATTCTAACAATGCCTACAATATGAATTAAAGTGAAACAGCACCATATTCTTGTCATGGTTCACAGTAAAAGCGGCTCCAGAACAACTGTATCTCTGAAAGTGATGTGACTTTGAGGAACATTGAAACATCTTGCCATGTTTTTAATGAGAATGGTTAACAAATATGTTGTCAGCAAAAGAGAAGCACTTCATACGAGAAGTTTACCTGTGGTTTTATGGTTTAATGTTTGAAAGCACATAACATAACAACCATAACAGTATTCCAGTTGTACTGTTATATAAAATGGTTCAATACACATTAAAATTATTATCATGAAATACTTTATCATTTTAACTGTCTTCACTGATTTAGCTTTCATAGTTTAATTAAATAGTAATAAAATAAGTATTTGAGAAGCAGGACTTTTTCTTATATTGAGTCTGTCTAGTCTCTGTTGATCTTATTTAGAAGAAATCAGTGAGATTTTACAAAAAAAAAAAAATATTTTTTTGGAATTTTTCTTTTCTGCGTGTAAGAGACTGTAAAACACATCTCTAAGAAAGAAGTCATTAGTTGTGGATTTGTATTATTAATTAAGCAGATGTGGGAGAGAGTTAATCATGATACAATAACTCAGTCTCTCTGAGCGGCTTTAATTAAAGAAACAGTTCTCTCATTATTGATTCACACTCGAATCATTTCAAAAGGCGTCCTGTTTAAACTAGAAGTGAGTGTGAATGAGATTTGTGAGCAAAGAAGAGCATTTATAAATTCTGAGACACATTAATATCAAATCTCTCTTAAGTTTAAAGACAAAGTGGCCAATTTCTGTGGCACGAAACAGAATTTCAAACTTCTAATTCGCCATTTATTAAAATGATGTTATATTCAGCTCCAACAAACACTGCATTTTAATTTAGCACAGCCAGTGGTGCAGAAATAACACTTGAACAGTAATGTCCTATGAATGACGGTTCTTCTTAAGGAACATATCTTTCCTCAGTAGTGTGTAAGCTTCGTCAGCACAGCAGAAAACCACAGCATCAATGAAGCCAACTGCATTTGTGTTAAAAGTGCATGTTCAGCACAAACGACTTCTGCTGAAATTCATTCAAAACCCTATGCATGCTGAGACAAGGCCACATCCTTACAAGCGAGAGTATGTGGCAGATTTTAATGATTTGCAAAACTAAAGTCTTTACAAACTCCTGCACTTAGAGCGGTTAAATAATAGACTAGAGCTGAGAGGACGTTTACTGCTTTAAATGGAGAGAACAGGCACTGCTGCTGCTGAAACATTTACACTGATTTAATATTTACTACACAACACAGAGAAGACAGGTTTTAAGGTGAACAATCACGAGCACAATAGTTTGTTTAATATACAATAGGCTAAATATGATTAACAACAATCTCACCTCCCAAATGATGTCTAAACACCGTGTATTATTACAGCACTTCTTGTGTTTTTGTCTGTATAAAATGAATTGCTTCTTGTTTTTCCTAATAAAATCATCTGCTAAATTAATAAATCCAAATATATTTAAAATGTCTTGTAATGCAATTTAAAATAACTTTTACAATTATTTTGATTTGCCAAAGAATATCAATGTGACACAACTGACACGTAATAAAATAATACTTTCACATTTTTGAAGGATATGTTACTGTGATATAAAAATAAATAAATAAATAAAATAAAAATTATATTTTAAAAAATGAATGAATCCCTGTGACATTATTTTCTTTACTGCAAAATATGTTTCTGTGGTATTTTACCTGTTTCTGGTACTGGAATCTGTCTGGGGACAGCAGGAGGGGGCTGGGCTCTGTGAGGTCACTTCCTGTGATTTGGGTGCACACTTCCCTCTCCGTCTCTCCATCACCCCGGTCAACCATAACGCCCATTTCTGGAATGTTCTCCAATCGTTCATACTAAAGAAACAAATACAGTAATAGGGAAAAGATTACGTTTAATCAAAACTTAACTAAAAAACAAAAACAAAGTAATACTAAACATTTTTATATAAAGCTAAAAATAAAAAAATATATATAAAATATTACTAAAATTACTAAAAAAAAATTTAAACCTCTGATACCTGTAGTACTGGATTATGCATTAATTATGCTAACATATTGATGTGCTAATGTACTTTAATGTATGTATTTACATAAATAAAATAATTCTATCCAAAGCATTCAAAGTATAGATTTAATGAGTTCATGGATTCCCTGGAAATCAAACCCATGATCTTAGTGTTGCTAGTGCAACTGCTTGAGTAACATCGATGTATTAATATGCTGTAAAATCATTTCAGTCTAACTAATATTCCTGCCTGGAAATGTTCTTGAGCTTCACTGTTAAATTTCGTTACGCTTCAGAAAACTAACATTTGTTTACAGCAGAACGCAGCAGCTGCTGTAGATATTACAGATGGACTGTGAAATGAAAAATCATACAACATGTGCTCACACTAATTCACACTATTGTTCCAAAGCTGAACTGTTATGGTTCGCCAGACGACCGACTGCCATGAGAGAGACAAACATATCTTAAAAAAAAAAAAAAATAGTGACACACGTCTACAAGAACTCATCAGAAATGCCAACTTTGCATTATTCACCTTTTGCATCTCATTTCTGACAGTTATAGTTTAATCAAAACTTAACAATAAATAAATAATTAATATAAAATTACACACATATATATATATATATATATATATAATACATTTTATTTAATTTTCATTTTAATATTTTTTGCAGGTTTACTTCTATGCAAAAAAAATAGGTCTTTTATTATTATTATTATTATTATTATTTATTTATATGCAAAAAGCATTCATGTATCTAAATACATATGATAAAGTGCATTAATACTAGTATAAAAATGCATAGTTCATGCAGGAATAATCACAAAAAATAATACTAATAATACTAATAATAATGCATGTGGTAAATGACCATATGTAATGTTACACTGACATTTTTATTGACTTTTTTTTAAAAAAGATGCAATGGTTAAATCTCATAAAAAACTTGTCCTGCTCATCAGTTATTCTGGATCCACTGACCTCAGCATGAGCTCCCTCCTCCAGTCCATCTGTCCTGCGTCCGAGCCTCCAGTGCATCAGGATCCAGCGCAGCTTCATGTACACAATGACCATATTGTGGCGGAAAAACCTGACATCCTGTTGCAGCAAGCCTCTTTCCTGTGGCCATGTTGGCTCGTGAGGCTGGAGTCCCTGCAGCTCGAGTCCTCGCCGGGCTTCGGCTCGCCTCCTCTCCTCCTCCTGCACAAGCCAAAGCATTCAACAAACACACACACAGTTATGGCTAATATAGTAGTTATTATTATGACATGATACAGATGCATGCTTACATAGAGAGCAAAAAAAATGTAAAGGATTATGCGGATGTTTGAGGCAAGTACAAAGGCAATTTTGACTTAAAAAAACATTTCTAGCTGGACTAAGCTAGTTTAGGTGGATAATTAGCCATCATAAAACTAATCATTTAAATATCATCTTACTAAAACATGTTATTGATATATAGAGTGATGACTGACATTTATTTCATTATCTGTGTGACAAGCATCAGAGTTGCATCACTTTTTGATAATTTAAATATGATTCCAATTCTTTGCTCACTTTGGACCTTTGAAATAAACTAAAATATGATACTCATAAAAACACGTGCATTTCTTTCTTTTCTTTTTTTTTTTTTTTTGGAATGTTAAACTTTCAATAAACTCTTCCATTAAAAAAATAAATAAAATAAAACTTTTTAACTATTACTTCATGTCACACTTCACAGGGTTAAGCTGGTAAGACTTAGTGGTTACACAGACTAGTCAACTAGTTATACTCTCGTTACACTGTCTATCCATTTTCACATCAGTTTTGCATGTGAAGAGCTTCTGAACTAATGACTTGTACAGTAGGTCTGATCCTGTTTCTATATTTCTATAAGTAAACCACATCAAGTCACATTTACTTCTATATTGCTTCATGCAGTTATACATTGTTTCAATATAATGCAGATAACGCAGTGCTGTACCTGAGTGATAGATGAAGTGAAGCTGTCTCTCTCCTCTGCTCCTGCTCTCATCCTCCTGTCGTGGTCCAGACGCAGCTGTGTTTCTCTGCTCGGTGTGCCCATCTCGGGCAGGACTGGGTCACGGAACTGGACCCCATCAGAACACAGAACAGCAGTCTCAAAATCCCAGCACTTTTGAGAGAAACACCATCAGTTCTCATGCATGTGTCATGCAGCACGGCAGCTGTGAGCAGCTGTTCTAGCTTCTCTACCTTTACATGGATGCTTAGGAAAATATTACACTGCATTCTTAATGGAACAGTTTCCTTATAAACTCTGATCTCTGGTGATAAATGCTAGAGAGTGAATTCAGTCAGCCAAAGGAAGGTTCTCCGTGAAAGAAGCTCATAATCAATTTAAAATTAATTTCTACTCTGAAGAAATAGGCTACTAAAGCTGTGCTTTAAGTGCTGGTGTTTGTAAGTGCTAACATATGTCTCACTGTAAGAGTCAATCAGGGTTATTATTGTTAACTAATGTGAAAACTAAAACCATAAAAAATATTTTTCTGTTATCCGAAATAAAATAAACATTAACTAAAAATAAAATAAAATGTAAATGGTTTTGTTTGTACTAATTTTGAAGATAACATTTCTCATTTTTGTTAAGCCGAAACCTAAATACCAAATATACTAAAATACCTCAAATTAATATTAATAATAAAATAATAATAATAATTAATAATTATAATAATAATAATAATAATAAATAAATAAATACAATTTTACTACAATTTTACTTTTGTTTTACTATAATAAAAAAATAAAAAAATATATTATCCGGAAATAAAATGTAAGATATAGAAAATATTTAATAAAATAAAATGTAAGATAACATTACTACTTTTTAAGCTAAGGTACTAAAATATCTAAAACTAATATTGATCAAATAATAATAATAAATTAATTAATTAATTAATTAATTAAGACCATACAGAAATGGTAAAAAGACAAAATCAGATTTTGCTAAATTTATTTTTACTACCATTAATATATATATATATATATATATGTAAAACATCTAAGTTTAGATGTAAATATTAACAAAACTATTGTATATAGTAGGCTCATATGATGAATACTATCATTAATCATAAAGGCTATACATTACTGACTGAGTGCATTTGTTCAGTAACACCAGGTCATAATTACAAGAAACACAAGTACTGTGTTTTAAGGGATAGCACAGAAACTGGGACAAACACACAACAAATTAAATGCAAACATATATATCAACAGATGGCATGATTAACACATACAGCCCTTATTTTCAACAGAAACATCACATTTTCCAAAGCCTCTGCGTGAGAGGATGGTGAGTGATCATACTTCATGACAAACCAGTGTGATTTTAAATTAACAGCAGTGATTGTGAGTGGAGTGAGAAGAAACCAAAAGAATCACTGTGAGACAATGATGTGAATTAAGTGATATAAGTGAACTGCTCTGGGCTAGATCTAGCGCTTCATTTAGTTGCATCAGACGAATCAATGCTGTTGCTGTTTCTGGTCTAATAACCTGGTGTAAAATAACTGGAAGTGCTGTTTTATGACATTTGGCTCGCTTCCATTCGGTTTTATTACATTAGAGATTTATTGCATTTTATTAAATTAAATAAGGACACAAACTAGGGAGAATTGCTCTTTATAGTAACATATGCCTGAAGGCTTTCCTTTCCCTCTGAAAACAGGCTCTGTTTCAAAACCTAGTGAGCAGCCTTCATAGTCAGCATATTGCATAAGGAATGTAAAACAGTTTACATAGACATCAAGTTAATAGCAAAATAGTAAAAATCATAAATAATTGCGTACACATATTGTTCTAAAGTAAATTATTTTTATTCTAGGCCAGCTTTGGCCAGCTTTTACATCCAGAATGTGTCTATGATGCCTAAACTACGAACACTAGGTTTTGAAACAGATCTAGAATGTTTGTAGGAGATTTGTCTGACAGAGAAACTCAATATTCGCACACTGTCTTTGTGCTCAAACACCAGTGCACTCACATTCATTTCAAATCTAATAAAACTTTTATTTTGAAATCTGGAGCCATATTCATTAATACTTCAGGATTAGATGCAACCCTTGTGGTTCAGTCTGGTACCTCTGAATGAACCGAGGTCATTCGTGTTTCACGCCAGAAATGTCATTAAACCAGTGTGTAAATGTTTCCTCAGTTTTGATTTGTACTGCACATTTTCACAAGGAAAGGCACTCCAGCTCTCTAGTTTTCCACACACCACCGAAACAGCTCTTACTGGCCTGTTTTAGTGTTAAAAAGAGGATTACAGCCTTGGTTATGTCCAGATATCAGCCGTGGCTTTTTTTCTCATGTAATATGGTGGTACTTTAAAATAGGAAAACTATAATATAAATATATAATATATATATATAATAATTTATGTATATATTATTTAATAAATAATATATATGTAAATTTATTAGCATTATTATTGATATAAAATATTACTTTAATTAATAACATTAATATTAATTATATAAGATTTGAAAATAAATGTATGATTATATAATACTGAATATATATTATATATATATTCAATTTAATTATTTCATGATCTTACTATTTTAATGCATTTTTTATTTAATTGTCATAATATTACATTTTAAGGTATGCAACGACCTTCAGAGAAAAGCAATGCATGTCAGATAGTCAGTAACTGTGACAGTTTTCTGAAACTGCAGCGCTTAATAACTTAATGACTCACCATATTACTGTTCCAGCTACTTCTGCACTTCCACCACGCACATGAAGACTTCCAAAGATAACCAAGGCTTTCCAGAAATGCATGTTTTAGTAGTGCATGGGAAAATGCTTTCATCTTAACTAATGCAGCACATAGATCTGTCAGGTGTTTCAGGAAGTCAGAGGCACTGCAAGGACACTTGGAAACGTATATCTGTCTTAAAGTTGAGAGGGAGATGAACGAGGCACTGACCTCGGGTCTGAAACTGTGGGGCCTGGTGTATCTACTGAGTCCAGGGCCTCCCCTGGCTGTGCCGGAGCCCTGTCCCGGGGCCTCCGGGCCAATCTGCCGCTCTAGGCACCACTCCTGCTCCTCCCTGCGCCCGTACTGTGAGTGAGGAGGGGAGGAAAGGGTCGGGGAGGTGGAGGAGACAGAGGGAGGTGCACGGGACCGGTGAACCACAAACAGAATCCACACACACGAGACGAGAAAGAGTGGAGGGGGAAAAAAAAATCAAACTCAACGTGGGCTTAAGCCAAACTCAGAGTGTGAAATGCAAGGGTGAGGGGTCATCGACACACACTGTACTCAAAAAAAAATAAAATGATTATGAATTAAAAAATGATTGAACGGGTAACAGAAAGAAAAAAAACAAAGAGAGCCAGTGGGCTACAAGACAAAGAAAAGCGCAAAAAGAAACACCAACTTAAAGATGATGGCGTAGGAGAGAGACGAGAAGAGAACGAGAATGAGAAGGAACAGAATCATGGGCTGAAACATCTGGGGACCGAATGAGGGACGAAGAGAGAAGAAGGGGAGGGCCAAGGGGAAAAAAAGAATGCAAAACACTGGTTATGAAGCGCATGCGATGGGGATACATGAGTCTTACAACCAATAACCCAAAATGTGCAGTGACTGACAGCTGGGACTAAACACTAATGGTGCCGCGCCAAATCCAGGACCGGGTCAAAACCCTAACCCACTGCCTTCAAGAACTGCTTTAGAAGTGTTTTACTAAAGCAACTGTAAAACATAGCTCAATTAATATTAAGCTATTCATTAAAATAAGAACGATAAGTGCAATGAAAATATGATTATTTTAATGATTTTATTAATATTCATGTAATAATGCATGTAATATATTTAAGAATATATTTATCATTAGCTTAATATTAATAATACAATATTACATGAAACATTCCATTGTTACATAGTAATCGATACTATTATTAATACTAAACAAATTTAAACTTTGCATTATCAAAACTAACATGAGCATCAATATTAACATTAATTAAGCTAATAATTAAAATAATACATTTCTAAATAATTATTTTAATGATTAGTTTTATGCATATAAAAGATAATAATTTAAAATAAAATAATGAAAAGATTAATTATAGCTAAACATTTTTTTAAAATAATACTAATGGTAATATTAATTATTAAGATAACTAATAACACAATCTCTATTAAGGTAGCAGTTAAAATAATATATGTACTTATAATAATTTTCTAGAAAAATATTAACATTTTTAGATTTATTCATATTAATATCAAAAACATGATAAGAATAATTCTAAAACACAAAAATATATAAATAACTATATAATTAAGGATTATTACTGCATATTGAGGATATTAAACTGATTTATTTTAACTGTGAACGTATTTGAATAATTAAGTACATTCCATTAAGTTTCAATTCACGAACAACTCATAAAAATTGGATTTAATCAAATAATATTATATAATATAAATATGAATTGATAAATATGTTCGAGACACCCGTTTTTGAGATACACATGTCCTGGTCCTGAAAGCAAACAACTAAAAAAACAAATACACACACAGTTAAACAGACCACAGGTTAAAATTAAAGTTTGAGCTAACTTATTAATTAGGTCGCCAAGCTAGTATATTAGTAGATTTCTTCATTTTGTTCAGTTGTCAAAAGTTGTCAGTTTTTTAGAGGTGTAGGACTTTGACAGGGTTTGGATGAGGCACGACGACAGCATGCTGCTCGCAGTGAAGCCCAGCCATGCGATGGAAGCAGCGCAACAGCCAGCTCAAGCTACTAAATAAGCACCCTATATATGAGCATTCAGGTCTGTTATCATTAACCGGTGTGGGACATCTGACCGTTCATAAATGTGAGGTGGCTTCAAGCTTGATGATGAGTGTTTAGTGGTTAGATTAAGTGATGTGATGTGATGTGACCCAAAGCAATGAACCGCCACACTTTTAACGGCGGCTCCCATCAATTAACATGAGCCAAATTAGCTTATCAACCAATCAGAGGGCAATTCAAACACTTTGAAATATCAAGTCATGTTCAGATGCTCACTTCATATGACAAGCTACTAAAACATCAATAGATGTTAAACCCATAGTTAGACGTAGGTTATTTGTTGGAAGTTTGACTCATGTTATCAAAAAGCAGTTTCAAAGCACAAAGCAGGAAAAAAAAGCTACAAGCAGTTCTATGGAAGGCAACTTTCTGAGACTATTTAGCAAATATGACAATCAAACATTTGGAAATCATTAATTGAGACAAAAGACACAGCTACGTTGTTCCTGAGAATGATCAACCACATAAAAGTAACATAGAATATATAGAGAAACAAGCACTGAGTGTATTCAGAGTATGTTCACAGGTCACACAGAGCCTCTGGAGGTTACTCAGGAAACAAAAATGCAGTGTAAGCACTTCTTATCGGACATATTTCATATTAATGGCTGCATGCTCCACGTATGTTGCATCAGCATTAACTGTGCAAATAAAAAACTACTAGATTTGCTCAAGGCCACACCCCAGGTGATGACAAACATTTTACTGCTATTTTAGTTAATGTTAGTAGGCTATAAATCATGCCACAACAGTCGGGTCCAAAACTGACAAGTGCCGGTAAATAAAAACACAAAGGAGATCACTTTCATTTCTGATTAATAAAAAGTGCAAAATGTAAATATGAAAGTATTAAGATGTAGATAATAATGTTTTAGCCAAAAGCGAAGTTTAAGGCCAAAAACAAAGCTTAAGCAAGTGTGCGAATGCTGCTGCAAGCGTTTGGCCAGTGTGTTTTATTAGCTTCTAGAAATGCAAGATCGACTTCATGCATTGATGCATTACAAAATGTATTGGCACATAATTTATAACTGAATGTAAATATGTGCACCATTCAAGTGCTCACAGCTGGTTTATGCACTTGTGATTTTAGTGCATGCTGTAATATTCACTATGAAATACAAAATACTATAAAAGCTTATTTCTGCCATGGAATAAAAAAAAAAGAAAAAGTAATGGCAACTTTTTAACTCACAATTATGATTTTTCGAATTCTCACTTATTTCTGAGTAAATTCAGAATTGTGCAATTGTGAAATGTTAACGAGAAGTGAGAAAGAATTATGAAAAGTTAATTCGGAATAAATTTTTTTAAAAAAGAGTCTGAATTGTGAAGAATTAATCTCAGAATTCCAAAAAAGAGCCAGAATTGCGAGATGTAAACTTAAAATAAAAACAGGAGTTAGAATTGTGAGATGTAAACTTAAAATTCAAAAAAAAAAAAAAAATAGAGTTAGAATTGCGAGACTTAAGCTCAAAATTCCAAAAAAGAGTCAAAATTGTGAAGTGCAAATTTAGGATTTTGAAAAAAAAGGGCTGAATTGTCAGATATAATAAAATATTATTTGCGAGATTAACAGTCGTAATTATCTTGACACATTTTTATTCTGTTGGAAGAAATAAGCTTCAGCAAAATGCACTTTTATGGCTATAAGAAATATTTATGGCTGGCAAAACTATTTTTCAGTTCGCCCACTATTGGCACAGTAAATTTTGGACCCTGCAAATCAATGACAACCAAAACAATACACATAGCCTTGTGAAGCCATGCGGGAAATACCCCTGCCCCAGGCGCGAGACAAGGTGATTGTGAGTAAGAGGAAGGGGCAGGTATAGATTCAGGTGCTTATGAGCAGCATTGAGGGTGGTTATGCTAGGAAAGGTGAGGAAAGGGCATCTTGGCTGAGGTTGGAACTCAGGGAAATGTGCATTGCATTGTGGGGTATAGTATTCCAGGAGGTGTACCCTATTGTTTACTGCACATTTTGGCAAATGTAGTAAAACAAGGTCTTCTGGGTAGTCCATGCATGCAGAAAATTCATGTACATATAGCAAAAATAGCACAAATAATATGGTCTTCTCAAAGACAAACTGAGTGGTCAGTGTTCTCTGATGTCTGGTGGATGTCTGGTCAAAAGGTTATTAATGTCAAAATGAATTAAAAACACCCAACGTCTTAGCAACACTGTGTCTTTTTATGTTTCCTGCTGGTAACTCCCATTCATCTTTCACATGGATGTTTTTTCATACATAACTTGCAACAAAAAAAGAGATAAGAAATATCACTGATGCCAAGGCAACTGCATAACCAGTTTGCTAATCAAATATTCTGCCTACAGCTCCATACCTTAAGCAAGTCTGCCTATTTCCCTTCTTATCTCTCTGGGTTTTATTCAGATTTAAGATGAAGAGTCATGCCAGCCAAATTAGTAAAATAGCTTTCTTTGTGGTGCATTCATGACTTTCGATATATGATACATGAAGGTGCAGAATCAATATAAAGGTGTATACGCATTCTCAAAAAAGGACTTTCAAATGAAGAAGCAGCAAAGGAAAAAAGGAACTTGCCATGTCATGTGATCGCATGTGACAGCAAACACTGAATAAAGATGAATAGGTCTAGTTGCACATAACCTACCTGGAAGTCCGTCACCAGATCCCTTCCAAGTGTTCCGATGGGCGAGTCCCTCGACATGGAGGTAACCGTAGACAGGAAGCTGCTAGATTCGGTGAGGTTGGGCATTGGGGACAGGTCATCAACGCGGTCCCGTAGACCCTCCCCTAGGTGGTCCACTTTGTCCATGAATTGCTGGAGTTCCGAACGGAAAGCCCTCATGCGGGTGTTGATGGAATCCAGCACCTGAGAGTCGGGTTTAGATTCAGCAGAGTCCCCATCGCCTCTGAATTCAGAACCTTCAGCAAGAAGCTCCCCTCCTAGTACAACTAGACGACCTTCTCGGATTAGACTGTCCGTATCGGTGATGAGACGCTCCACCGTTTTACCAAGCCGCTCAGCTTCACGCCTGACGTTGTTGAGCGACTCCCTGTCTTCCCGTCTCCTCTGGGCCAACTCGGCCACTCCCAGTTCACCAGGATCTGAGGGTTTCTCGCCACTGGCGAATCCAGAAGTCGCCGTTTTCTCAAACAAGTCATCAGAGTCGCTTTCCCCACCAACAGGACCTTCACGTTTGGGGTGGAGCAGCAGAAGCCTGGCAGTCTCGTCCTCATCTGCTTCCCTTCGCCCGGCATCACTATCCATGTCGCTATCCCTTGGGCTACTGGTGCGCATCCCCAAGTGTGCTGCCAGGTCACAGCGTTGCATGTTAGAGATTAGCACCCGGTTCTCGTACTGCAGCTTCATCACTTTCCCACTTAGCTCGTTGATCTGGAGCCTTGCGGTTTTTAGCTCCTCTTGCAGAGTGGCGCCACTCCCTGCTCCTGAGAAACCATTACCTCCAGGTTTAAGTGTGCCACCATTTCCACCCTCGACTCCCTCGGACTCCCGGTCAGCTTGGCTGGGTCCAAATTTGAAGCGGTTGAGCTCGGAGGTCAGCTGCTTGTTGTGGTCTTCAATCTCAGAGATGGAGCGCCGCAGAAGTTCCGCCTCCTCTTCTACAAATTGCAAGTGTCTCCTCAGTTCACTCGCAGATTCCAGGGCATCGCCACCGTATGGTGAGGTAGGGACACTCGAGAAGGGTTCGCGTCCAAAGCAGTCCCTCTCATATTGGCAGCGTAGGTCTTCGTTTTCCGCCCTGAGACCACGGTTTTCCACCTCCAGTTCTACAATCTTCCTTCCCAGAATGTTGGCTTCCTCTTCCACCAATTTGAGCCGTAACCGCAACTCAGCTTCCCGAGAGGTGTGGGGGCCTCCACCGGTCACCTCCGCCAGGGGCAAAGGGCTGTCCACGTCACCATATACTGATTTATACTTCTGCAATTCTTGCTCCAGTTCATCCTTCTCGCGGCCAAGTTTTGCCATCTTTTTACGCATAAGAGCAGATTCTTCCTTGGCAAACTGTAGCTGACAGCGCAGATCCGCACTGTCCTCCTGGAGAGAAAGAAATATGTGAATGTATAAAGCAATACTATTCATTTCAGAATGGCCTAATAGTAACAGATTAATCAGGCTGGACAACATATAAAAAGTTTTGAGGTTCTGTTTTCTACATACATAACAAGTAGTGCATTTAGCATACTGTGCATGCTTTAAAATAAATGTTTCCAAAAGGAGATTTTCAAAGTCATGCCATAGAAGAACTATTTTGGGTTCCCCAAAGAACCTTTCTGTGAACAGTTCTTAAAATAAACATCTTTATGTGAATAACTTTATCTAAAGAACTTCTTCATGGAACCACAGATGCCAATGAAGAGCCTTTATTTTTTACAGTGTGTAAGGCTTTTAAATTGATCTTTGCATTTTGTTGTACACACCTGAGTAAAAGACTTCTTATCTTTGAAGGTTTCTCTACTGCCTCGCCTCCGCAGAGCAGTCTGAAAAACAAAGAGTGTGAAAGTTAACACTTCTGAACAACATTTGATTTAAGCACAGAATCAATCATAAATATCAAGCTTAAACCCATTATTGTATGAATTACAAGTTGTTGTTCTTATGGTGGATCAACTACTGCTGTCAGATTTGGGATTCCTTCTTTATATATCAGAAAACAACAAAAGAAATACAACCCTTAATGCATAACAAATACAACTGCCAATTGGATTAGAAGGTGTTCAGCTGTTAAAGACAACTCTGGAAATTTACATTTTAAGGACTGTTCTTACATGCTTTTCCATATTCAAAATTTAAAAATGATAACCTTCAACTGAATGTAAAGAAGCATGTGAATTAGGACAAACCAAGACAGTAGCCAACCTTTACCAAAGAAAAAAATAAAATGACTGCATGTGGCTGTAATACTGAATAATTAAAAGAACACTGACAGGACAGGTTTGGCGAAAATATGATAGACAGCACATATGCTGGAAAATTATTATATTTTCAGACTGTTGCATCTGTGTAGGGTAAAATCATGCCAAAACAAGGATGAATCACAAAATTACATTCTCAGGGTTGCCACAAGAGGCATAGCAGACTTAAATTGTTTTCTGTTTTCATTTCTCCTTCAGATCCTTTACTGTTATGGTGGAGCAACAGTTTGAAGAGAATCACATTAAGCAAGTTATAGTCAATACATTTATAGCTAGCTTCCAGAAATAAGAACACATCCAATTATTTTGCTATACCCATTGGCTGACAGCACATGATCTCATACTTAAATCAAGAGTTAAGTAGGTAAACTTTGCCCTGCTTACTGATGTGCTGGTCTATCTTGAGTCACACACCGAACTTAAATAGCTGTTGCTGATGGCTGCCTTAGCTTGAATCATTTATGGTCAGACAGATGGAAAGTGTGAGATGGGCAAAGGAGAGGAGGGAGTTTGAAACTTTTTCATCAACACACAGCAACAGTGTGAGAGAGCCTGGATACGACTACAAAACAAAGGAGGAGATGAGGTGATGTCATATTTATGTGGGCTTGAGTGAGTCTGCAATATGGTTACAATTTTCCCATTCACGTTCAGACGTCCTCCAATGAAGTCATCGCCACTAGCTGCCACAAAAACATCAATCACACAACCAGTAAGACAAAAAATTACATTTCTTAGCATGCTTAATCAAAGGTCACTATTACTATTGCTCATACTTAGAGTTGGTGATTCAAACAAACTCCTCTGATTGCACTGAAGTTTAGTGCGCTCTAAGAAATAACGGAACAAAAGCTGTCACTTTATTTCTGAGAGCGTGCATTTGGCAGATGCTTTTATCTAAAGTGACTTTGTTGTTTAATAAGGTTGTATACTGTGAATGCAAGGACCTTGTAACCATCCAGAACACGCTACTGCATAGCAATGCAACATGCGAAAAAATGCACAAAACATCTTAGTGGCCACATTGCAGTCCTTGGAAACCACCCAGAAGAGAATTAGCATCGTAGCAATGATTTTTGCAATTGACAGGGAGAGTGCAACCTGTTTGCATAACAACACGCAGATTAAGTTACACAAAATGCATTAATCCTCAAAACATTCTGGGTCTAATTCTCTCCATCCCTTGCTAGCATACACATACATTTTGAAACATGCAACAGTAATTCCATGCATCTGCACTTCTAATAAAACAGATAAACAATGAGCTCTTTTATGACGTGTATTTCTTCTGTTATCCTCAGTTCTCTGTCTCTCACATTTGAACGATTATCTAATTGGAAAGGCATTACAGCGTGCTTGTACTCTGTTGCCTGTGTGCATGTGTTTCCTACAGGCTTATGTAACGTAATGGGTGTAGCTTAGTGACAATGCCTGATTAAAAAAAACAAAGCTGCAGAAATCCCAAGCTGAACCCTTGCTGATTAACCACACTATACGCTCTCACATGCAATGTGGTAAATATACTCAGAAAATACACCTGTCAAAAATAAATAAATGCACAAAAACATCTCAGTTGTTTCTTATATGAAGATTATATGAATATATACATAATACACTCATTTATCATCAATTTATTTTCAAGTTTATTAAATTATCTGAGCTGACACACACATTCATTTTATAACCAATGATTGATGCATGCTTTTTTATTCCTCCATTTAAATTTAAGATAAAACAATGTTTGGTCATTTAAATAATTAACAAATAAAAATAAAAATAAATCACCTTATAAACCACCATTCAAAAGACTGGGGTCAGATTTTTTTCTTTTTTAAAGAAATTAATACTTTTATTCTGGTCACATCAATTTGACTGATTTCTACTTAAACATGATTTCTACAAAAATATTGGGCAGCACAACTGTTTTTGAAAACACTGATAACAATCAGAAATGTTTCTTTAATGAGCAAATCAGCATATTAGAATGATTTCTGAAGGATCATGTGACTGAAGACTGGAGTAATGATGCTGAAAATTCCATTTCCCAGAAATAAATTCCATTTTAAAATATATTTAAATAGAAATATGTTATTTGAAATTGTAATTGTATTTCACAATATTACTGTTTTTACTGTATTTTTGATAAAATCAACTCAGCAGAAGAGTCTTCTTTCAAAAACTTTAAATATTGTCCTAACTCCAAACTTTTAGTGGATATAAAAAGCAGCTTCTGAGCAATAAAAATAATGCACAGGACCAATGTCAGCTGCTACAAGGAGAGAAAACCAGAAAGAGGCGAGCTGCATGACAGATCGTGCTCACAACGGTGGTGTGTTCAGGCTTAGATAATCACAGTCTAACTACAGCCGACAAATCCTGCCGTCTGGCCTCGTCCCAAATCAGATCACCACCCGTCCTCCGATCCCACCCCACCCGACCTACATCCACAGACCGACAGCTACAGACCAGCGCATCAGGATGAGAAAAAACAGGTCAAAACACCTCCTTCTTCATGATCCACAAACAAATCAGGTCATCTAGAGTGGCTATATTTAAAATAAATACATAAATATATCAATAATTTTGTATTTTAACAAAAAATACACGCATACAAGTGGGAAATCATGTTTTAAGGTGTTTAGAGTGCCCGTAGTGCTCTAGTATGTAGTCTACTGTATATATCCCACATTTCTGCAAAATTGTGATTACAAAAACTAAAATTGATTTAAATTAAATTGAATTAAATTTAGAATTTGTATCTCACAATTCTGACTTTTTCTGAGAAAAAAAGTAAGAATAACAAGATATAAACTCAGAATAAAAGATAAAATTGTGAGATGTTAAGGTTGTGAGATGTTAAGGTCAAAATTGCAAGATAAAATACTTCTATAAATACTATATTTATACTTATATAAATACTAGATATAAGCTTGAATTTCTGGTTTAAAAAACAATCCTGGGAAAATAGTCAAAATTGTGAGAAAAAAATGACATTAATTACCTTTTTATTTTTCATTGTCTGCTGGAAACAAACAATGTGTTTTCGAGGGAATTTAGTTGTTAATGTATTTCAGAGTGATGAAATTAGACAGAAACACAGTTACACGCTCGCTCTATTCAGCATGAGCACAAAGCTTCAGTCATCTGTCTCTGCTGCAGAGGTTATTCTCTCGCCCTAAAAACAGCCCGTAAAGCCAGACCTAAGCTGATCTCACATCAGAATGTGTCAATCGGTCTGGAAAGGCTGAAGTTACATCTACAGGTTCAGGATCAGTGTTCTGAAAACTCTGCGTGAGGCTCGTCTCCATCTGTCGTGTCCAGCAGGAGCTCTTTGTGGATGAAGCAGAATATATTTAGCCATTCTTTATTCAACACTTCAATACACCAATTAATGAATCTGCACAAAGGAAGAATGTGGCATTCAAAGCAGCAGGATGAGCACAGAGACTTTATATGCTGAGCATTTCCCCATTTATATGTATATGTTTGCATTTATAAACACAAAGATTTGTGTATATGCATATGGGGAAATGCAAACATTTCTAAGGAAGCACATTTCTGTCACAAAAAAAGCGGACTTCTCAGGCAATTTCAGACAATTTGGAGATATAAACACAGAATTCTGTGAATAAAAAATCAGAAATGTGAGATATATATTCAAAATTCTGAGATATTAATTTCAAGAAAAAAACGTTTATATCTCACTATTCTGAGGAATAACAAGAATTGTAAACGAGATAAAAAGTATAAATTACCCTTCTTTTTTTTAATTCCATGGCAGAAACATGCTATTATATACTTTTCATTTAGAGCACATATTGAAGAAAAAAGAAAGTAAGATTTTTCATATGTACATTTAATATTAAAAATCACATTTTTATAATTGGGATTCTTGGGTATAAGTGTATGCGAATATAAAATCTTACAACAGTGTCCTATATATATATATATGTGTGTGTGTGTGTGTGTGTACGTCACAGCATACAGCCTGCAGAAACTGAACTGCATCTAATGAAGGTTGACTGGTATCTAATATCTAGTGCTGATCTAACCTGAGCTGACAGAGAGACTGACTCTGCAGTCCGGCTGTGACTGAGCACAGATAAAACTGAGGTCGACCCAAAGTCACAAACGCACATCCCTGGAGAAACACAGGACATCTGCTGCCTGACAAACCACACAAGCTCTTTCTCTAGATTTGTTCTGATACCTGCTGCACTCCACTCCACTAACAACAAACACTGTCAGGATCCTAAATCATAACGTACTGAAATAAATTAAGACAACATCACACCAAAATAAGTATCTAGCATAGATACTATTCAAATAAATAAAAAGATATTAAGCATTCACAATGAATTATTCATAACGTAAAATGTACTCTGAAAAGGATATTTGGTGTAGAAATTATTTTGACTCAAATTGCTAGCACATTTCATAATTAATGACAAATGGCAACACCGCAAAGAAAAGTAATAATTCTAAACCTTCTTTAATTTTCAATGAATATTGAAAGAATCACTACAATTAGGGAAGCAGTTTCCACCACCAAATAAAAAAATACAAAAACTAATTGTGACTTTTGTTTGACAATTGTTTGATATAAATTCACAGCTGCAAGATATAATCTCACAACTGTGACTTTATTTTTATCTGCAAGTCACAATTCTGACTTTATACGTATTTAATTATGCAATTACGTATTGTGACATACAAATTCACAATTGTAAAAAAAAAAAAACTATACGCTATATACTTTAATAATTCCTTAGAGTTAAAATTGTGAGTTCATATCTCAGTCAATTTTCAGAAGTGGAAATGGGCTTCCGTTCTACAACAGTTTAATCCAATTCAAATGGAATATTTTATTCAGTATTTGGATGCTGTCTATGTAGGCAGGAGAGGTTTTGGATCAGAGCTTTTGTGTTTTCTTTTGCATGACTCATCGGTTTATAAGTGTGTCTCTGTAGCCTCTTTACTAACTGTCCTTGTGGTTAGTTGAACATTAGCTATTACAGAGATGTTTCCTGCTTCTGAGTTCATGAACGTTCTGCGTCAATGAACACTAATGAATGCTCGGGTCTCTAATGGAGGGTCAATATTTACCATCCCTCCTCACATTTTACGTAACCTTGGAACCTGAAGATGACATAAGCTTGTACAAACACATTTTTTAAAATGCTACAAGGCCTCTCTTTTAGGGCTGCTGGATATCTCTCTGTGCTACAGGCTTGTTAGGGACGAGAAAACAAAAATACGATGGAATGTCTCTCAAGGGCTTGATGGAGATGTTTGTTTACAGCTGATTAACCGCTGTCTCCTGTACGGTATCAGAAGAAAACAACAGGACCACAATGCTTATGACGCTCATAGCCTCCAGCACACAATAATAAACAACATTTACAACACATTATGCATCTCATATCTGACATATTTCAGAGTGAAACAGGAAATACAACAAAAAAATGCCCAACTTAGAAGCAATGCATATACCTCGTTTACGTATGTTTATTAACCTGACTCAAAACACAACATTTACATTAATGTATTTCATCCAATACAAAAAAATATTACAAGACTATCTAAGATTAGTTTGTGAAATAATATTCTCATTAGGCTTTAGCATTGCTTTATATAGAAGCTACAGAGAATCGCAAGGCCAATTAGTTGCTAATGTCTTTAGAACATTTTAAACAAGATGCCACGTGGAGACAAACAATCAAATACACCCATCTGAAGAATCAAATTAAGACTTGTAATGGGATTTTAAGAAAAACTGATATGTTTATCTACAAGCTCTCTGAGCTTTATTTGTAATATTGTGAACGTGAGACAACAGTGCTGCTCTTAAACCCAGTGCATCATTTAAAGATTGTATGAAATTAAGATTCTCGCTATTATCTAAACGCATGGTATAGATCTGATTGTGCATGTTTCATCTAGAAAATATTATTAATTAAACCTGATGATATTCAATTAAATTATCCTCATAAAAACAAACAACATATCAAGTGAAAAAAAATATGACTCTCTGGGATAAATGTTTATATTTAATATAAAAATATATTTTATTTTTACATTTAATATTTTAGATTTTAGGCATTTTTAAATATACGTGTATGCATAGACATAACAGCTATATAGATAGACAGTCACATCAGTTTATGCATGAGAAAGTCTACAAAATTTGAATGCTTACATTTGCTAAAAATCCATTTTGTTACTCA
Source organism: Enteromius argenteus (assembly GCA_032357425.1). Classification (NCBI taxonomy): domain Eukaryota; kingdom Metazoa; phylum Chordata; class Actinopteri; order Cypriniformes; family Cyprinidae; genus Enteromius; species Enteromius argenteus. The sequence continues at coordinate 26,008 of JAUCMR010039308.1, read as the reverse complement.
AAAGTCAAAATTTTTGCTGCACATTTGCATAGCAATTAATTGCATAAGCATGCAACAATCCTGTATAGTTTAAAAAGTAGCATGCAACATCAATGTAAAGGTTTGATTCCCAGGGAATGCATGAACTTAAATACTAAGAAATGTATTCTTCATGTGCATTACGCATTAATGAACATTAATGAATACTTGGGTTTCTAATGTTGAGTCACACTATTTTAAAAATGCATGTTATAGATCTAATGTGAACGACTCGTCTGTGTGCATGCATCTTTTAAAAAAAACCCATCCTCATATTACAGCAATGTCATGGGTTTGATTCTCAGGTACAATAAGCGAATGTAAGTGTAAATATCGATGACCACAAAACTACAGATATGCACTAAAAGGTGCTCATTAATCAGCCTGTGAGGCTTGGACCCAAAATATTTCAGATACAAGCCCAAAAACAATCCCACAACAATATGAAAGTGGTCTGGGATCAGAAGCTGCGTTTCTGTCTTATAAACACTCGATCCATCAGAAGAGCGCTGGGCCGGTGAAGCGCTGTGATAGTGTGTGTGCTCACACCGGCACGCTGACGCTCCAGCCATTCTCCCACCAAACACTAATGAAACAGTCACGCTCTGTTATTGTCGCTCACTCTAACTGAACTCCGTGAGTCAGAACAGTGTGATGGAAAAGACAGAAAGCAGAGTGATACTGACATCAAAGGAAGAGCGGCAAAAACATTTTGAGATACAGCTGATGATAAAATCATTGCGTTTATGTAATTTCTCGTGCTCATTTTTAAGAGAACAGTAAAAACAGCGTCTCTTTGCCAGTTCGTTTTGCCAGTTACATTTCTTTCTGTGGGAGTTTTGCTGTGAGCGCTTACTCGTGTCACATGTACCTTCTAGTATAATGAATGTGTTTGATGATACGGTTGATGTGTGGGAACAGATAGACTGGACTGAGAAGCCAGAGGGGTCTGAGATATGCCAAATTCTCTTATTTTACTGTTAACATAATCAAAACTCAAGAGCAAAGTGATTTATACTCTGAGAAACACTCAAAGGCAATGCAATGTAAATCACTTACTGTGCATCAATAGGGGTATCCAAACCACAGTTTGCATGCTGTCTATAATTAAAATGATTAGTGTGTTCTGATTCGTGAAGCATGCATGCTTAAGGATGCATGGAGAATATGTTGTATCTGGTGAATGTTCAGAGCTAGGTGCTAATGCTAACAAGCAGACACAAAGTATTCACAAAGTTGCATGTTAGCATTAGCATCTAACTGTTCTAGCTCAACTCAACAGGGTTCAAAAACAAAATAAAAAAGTTTCTGTATAACACATAGGATTTGTTTGGAAGTGCATACTACTGTAGAATGCCTACTAGAAGCATGCACATTTTCTGCATACATAAAAACCTTAGCTTTGTGCAGTCCAATTATATTGTATGTAGATAACATTCATAATATATTACATACATCTATATATATATTGTAATTAAATGTAAAAATTTTGATATGATACAAATGCAGAATTTTTAAACAGATACAGAATTAATATATATATATATATATATATATACACACACACACACACACAGAAATGTGAAAAAAATATATATATATATTTTTCATATCAAAATCTTTAAATACATTTTTATTTGACATATTTTATGTATTTTTTTATTTTAATGTATAGGTTAGATATTATAAAAAAATGCCCAAATATACATATCTTACATATATAAAAATTTACAGCATACACCATGGTTTCATATACTACAGTATACAGTATGCAGTATCTAGTACACACTCCGCAGTATGCCAGTATTCCATTCCAAACACAGTCCATGAATTCTCAGTAACTAGTCTGATTCTACTAGCATTATGTATATGATGATAAGATGTGTCCGCTGTTGTCAGGAGACCGGGAGAATCCGCTAAGCTGTTAATCTCCGTCTGAGATTCTGTTGGGAAAAGTCAAGGGACCCTGTGTGTATTACCATGCCCGCACGGGCCGCTCAAAAAACACTCCCAGAGGGCGTTCTAGACACATATGCAAGCCTTCTCCATCACTACAGCGAGCGTCAAACACAATGGAAGCTCTTTTAAGCTCTCTCATTTGGCTAAAGAGATGCGGTGGTCCCTGGGGAGCTGGGAATGTGATTGTGTGTGTGTGTGTGTGTGTGTGTGTGAGTGAGGAGGGATTTGTATGTGTCCAGCTGGTTAATGAGAGGCTGTCTTTGCACTCAAAGACAATTCCTCCCGTCTCGCTAGGTCAGTGGGTTCCCTATTGTGAGTGGTTAATAGGGGGCGGAGCCTGCAGTCAGAGGCGCCTGACACTGGGCAGCTGGTGAGAGATTACCTCTGTGCTCCCTCAGCTAATGTCTTCACAAACACCCGCTTCCCAGAATCTGGTTAGCTGTTTGAACGGAGGACAGAAGCTTAAAGCATAGATGAATTTAATGCATTTATTTAATAAAGTATGCATACATGTCGTTTCCAGATTTAGTACGTTTTCTGAAGCGAATGTAAATACGCATTGCATTATATGATATATGCATAAGACATATACACTTATTAATCACATCTACAATAAAAGTTTTTATTTACATGTATGTGTGCTGTGTACATTTATTGTGTATAAATACATACACATACATGTTTAATTGTGTTTATTTATTATTTAACTTACCAATATAAATATATTTTGAAATATGCACATATATTATGCAATCAACAACGTTTTGTTTTAGATGCGATTAATCGCAATTACTCATTTGACCACAAATATATATATAAATAATTGTTTATGCATAATTATAAAACGATGCAAGATGCAAAGTAGTAAGTATTATAAACGGTTGTAAAACTATATATACAAATATAGAATCTATGATCTATCTAGATTTTCAAAGTGCAATACATGTTGTTTTTAAATCTAGAATTATAAATATAATAATGAGATCCATATATCTATATAAAAATGGATGTGTATTATCTGTGTGTGTTTTCTTTGAAACACATGTATTAAGAAATTATATTTAATTATATAAATTCTACAAAATTATATAAAATTATTTAAATACATATTTAAATAATTATGAAAATATTTAAATACAAATGAAAATATACATATATACATTTATATACAATATACATAATAGCTACATATTTCAAATTCTTCTGAAGCATATTATAGTTAATTAGCCTAACTTCGAAGCTAAAATACATTAATAAAGAGCATTATGTCAGACTTGAACTGATATGAGGTCACAGATATATCAGTTGATTTACAGCAGCTTTGAATGCGGCTCATTCGGTCAGATTTTAGAGCCAGGACTATCTGTTAATGAAGCAGTTTGCTCTCAGCTGATCACAGGCACCTGCTCCCTGCCACGAAAAGAAGATGAAGGGAAAACAACAACAGCTCTTTTTCCCTCGAGATGTCCAGTTAAGCTGTGCGTTGTCATTCTGTGGGCTGGTTAGAGGGTCACCATCTGGACTAATAGACCAGCAGGCTAAATGAACAGGACGGAGTCCACCTGGACCACTGAGGTCTGGTCAACCTGAACCGCTCCTGCCTCTTGACAAGGTTATTAAACACACTGGGGTTCAGGGAATATGAGCTGTGTTAGCTTATAGTGTTCGATCACATATAACTTCTCCTAATGCTAAGTTTTAAGCTGTGGGTTATAATAATGCAGCTTGCTGAGACGTTACAGAACAGATGATTACTGTGGATATAAAACCACTGCTAAAATGTCCAGTAATGGTGTGTTTGTTGCTCTCATTCTGCCAGTGATGATCTGTTTCTGAGTCACACTCTTTCTCTCAGTGCCAGACACTATGAAGTAGTTTTGACCGCTCGGGGAGGAAGGGCAGGGTCTGTAATAATGTTTACAGTGTTACAGCTCCTCTAACACTGCGTCTCCCACAGAGTTTCATCTCTCTGTTTATAAAACCACTTCTCTTACATGTAGCTGAATGGGTAAATACAATAAAAAAGGAATGCAATTAATTGAATAAAATTCAAATGGTTTTCTTTCACAGAACACTGTATCCCATGATGCAATGCGCTTATTGCCAGCGTGACAAATGAATATCAAATGTCCGCACTGAAATTAATCACTTAATCCTGTTAAGCCTGAATAATAAAAAACAGTTTCTTGGTGCTTAAGGCAAAAATATAAAAAAAATGCATGTTTTTGATTTCATATTTGATCTACCATGCTTTTTTGACTCATATAGTGAACGCCAAAATGAGCAAAAATGTGCAATTTAGTGTAGATGCTGATATTTATAAGGCCAAAAAGTGTTATATTCTGATGCTTAAAAATCAATGAGATCAGAACAGATTACTGATAGAATTATGTAAATATCAGTGGTTACTCTGTATCTCCAATAATAACTATAAGAAGGTATTTAAATACTTATTTTGACGATCAAAACATATAATATTGTAATACAATGATGATATAGAGATGAACAAATAAACATTACTCAAAAGTCTGATCATCATATTTGAGACATGATTCAATGGATAATCAAGTAAGTGTTCATCTGGAAATATTACTAAAAATATAAAAGGTCTTGCATTAACTTGATAAAAATCAGCAAAAAGACATGTGAAGCATGACCTGAAAGTAGATATTTGTACAATGAGACTAAATAAACCTTTTACTTGCTAAAATCAATCAGATGGCAAAATGCATGGAGTACATTGTGTATTTTAGGTTTTTTCAGCACAGTTTAACCATTTAGAGGTTTTAGAAATTCACATCAAATATGATACAGTACAGTTAAAAAAAATGCAAATAAGCAAAAACAAGTGATTTATATTGTTGCAAAGGGATGTGTTAATGCAAATATAAATGCATTTAAAAAAAACTAAAATTGCATTCCCTTTAACCAAAAAAAAGCAACAACAAAAAATTCACTAACTGAATTAATCATCCATAATACTGGTTTTATAACACTGATGCATAATAGTTGGAGCATATATTTTACAAAAAATGTAGACTACTGTTTCCAAGCTATTACAAGTACAGGCAGTGTATCGTATATACAGTGTCGCATGCAGTAGTATTGCATAGCAAACATAGCCAGAGACAGAGATGAAAGAGGGTCACACACACCGTATCTCTCACCAAAGAAACGTCACACACACTCTCAGTATAACAGTCCTGGAAAATGAGTGCACACATCGTTTTATTTTTAGAAAGTGCTAATGCTAAGTGCTAACATCTGAACAGAACCTGCAACGTTTCTTTGAATTAGAGACAGAATTTAATTAACGGCCCACAGCAACGCTTTGATAAGCGGCACGCTGCTTTGAAGATTAACTGCGTTGAGTATTTTTGTTTTTTGCCCTCTTCACACTGAAAGCCAAAGCCATTCTGCCAAACTGGGACACTCGTTCATTAAGGCTGAATGAAATTATTTTGTGCTTTCACAAATATGAGAATTTGACTTTGAAAGTAACTCGACCTTCATCTTTAAAGATCATTAACAAAGTGCCATAATAACATGGTTTTTAGACATGTTTTAAAGATTTACGCTGCCTACAATAATGTATGAATACAAAGATTTCTAGCGATGCAAAACATACAATAGATGCAATAAATACAAAAAAAAAAACATAAAAATAAATAAATAAATATAATAAATAATATCAAATATAAATATAAAATACAATAAAATAAAATAATTAAAAACAAGTGATTCAAAATAATAAAATAATAAAAACAAGTGATTTTAAAGTATACAATGGCATTAATGGTATTTACAATGGTAAATAACAAATAGATAATACAAAATATATCAAAGAAATATATATTTTTTTAAGTTTATTTTATGTTAAAAGCACAGGTACATATTTTGTAAAGGTAATAATAATAATTTTGAAATAGCAATTTAAAAATAATGCAATAACAAATAAAATAAACATTTAATAAAATTAAAAAGTAATAACAAAAAGTATTCCTTAGAAGTGTCATTTTAATATTATTAATATTGTAACCATTTAGTACCACTGTATATATGAAAATACCCTAGTTTTACCCTCTGATCTCAAACTGTACTGGGATTTGTATGGAAAGACTTACACCAAAGAAACTGCCTGATTCAGAAGAGAAAAGTAAACCGAAATATTGGATTGCTGATATTGAGCACGCTATTATTTGTGAGGATTAGACAGAGTCTAATCTATTTAGCTTGAATCTTGTGTTTTTTACCTCAAAGCAAAGCAGCAAAGATTATAAGAGCTGTGCAGAACGCTTACCTCCTTCAAATTATATAAACAGCAAAATAAATATGCTGCTTCGAATATTACACATTCATCCACCATGAAAACACACACACACACTCACTCTCACACTTGCTTCTTAATGGCTCTTGATGGTCCTCAGCAACATGATGTTTTAATGCATCTCTCACAACCCTGCTGAAAAGATCATGTATATTCAAAGATGCCACCATCAGCTCTGTCACAATAAAGCGGTGTTTACAAATTACATTTTGTTAAACATTTAATTAAGAACTATCTGTTCCTCACACAAATCTAGTGCACTCTTGTAACTCCTCAAACAGTAAAAGACAATCATGGGTTTGATTCCAAGGGAATAAATGAACCCATAAAATGTATTCTTTGAATGCAACAGCATTTTGAATAAAAGCAAAATTCATTCATACAACAAAATATGAAAGAGCTAATTATTTACTATTATAATTTTTACTAGTATTTTGAATTCATTTTTGTTTTCCATTTTCATTTTAATTTGATTTATTTTTCAATATTGTTTAAATCTTTAAGCTTTTATAGTAAGTCTATATAGTTCTTAATTTTTTATTCTTATTAACTTAACTAACGTATTTTATGTTAGTGAAACTTAAAGATACCTTGTCAACCAGCTGAAATCATGTTTTTCATTGTGCATTCCAAGTAATATCAGTTCTCTCTCTCTCTCTCTCTCTCTATATATATATATAACTGCATTTCATTTAATGTATAAATTCCTTTCTCTATGGTTTTAGCTTTAATTTTAATTTTAGTTAACAACAATAACCCTAATACAGTATCAGTTTTCTGGTGTCGTGTTTTCTCTGTGTGTGTGACTGCAGTATATGTAGGATCAGACACTCGTTCCTGCTCTCTCCATCTTCAGAGAGGATTCACTATCTAGGTCAGTGAGATCTGCTGCCTGCACCAGCCACAGAAAAACAGCATCTGAAGAAAATATACCTCTATACCTAAGATTTTTTAGCCTGTTGACAATATTTGACAACAAATATGAAAACAATTTATACAATTGCTATTTACAACATTTACAGTCTTAAAATGTTATAACAGATTATGGCCTCATTTTTTGTACATAAATGACATTCTGATGGCACCCATTCACTTCAGAGCACCCATTGGTGAGCAAGTGATGCACTGCTACGTTTCTCCAAATCTGAAAGAAACAAACTCATCTTTGATGGCATGAGAGTGAGTAAATTTTCAACAAATTTTCTTTTTTGTGTGAACTTCTTGCTTTAGTGTATGAAAAGAGCCCACACAGAGACTTCTGTGAACCTTTCTTTGCAAAGTAGCAACTGACTGTGTGTGATTTATGTTAAAGAACAAATACTTAATGTATTCTAAAATGTTCTCAGATGAAATGCTAATTCTCCCAGTTTTTGGGCAACAACGTGATCAGCTCGTTTTATGTCCTTCTACCACATAATAACGTGAGATTTAGCAGAATCCTCTGAAGCCAGGTTGAAATGCAGGTAAATGCCGTTCGAGCACCATCTCAGTTGCACGCTGATCTATCAGAACAACAGTCTGAAGCACGTTCTGGACGTGAGTCGGCGGTACGGTCCATTACAAATGACAGGCGGTCATTAGCGACCCGCCGCACACCAAACGACTCGACTGTTTACAAAAACCTCCATAAGCCGATGCCATATCACAGCCTGACAGATATAAACCCATCTGAGAGCCTCTCTCTCTCCGTCTCTCTCACACACTTCCTCTCGTCCCCCGTGAGGCAGGAATCTGCCAGGAGGTTTCATAACAGGCAGCTCAGTTGGATTAATTCTGGCCCGGGTGCCAATCCCACTGCAGGAATCAGAGCCGACAGCAAACAGAGCCTGGACTCCAGCGATAGCACACGCAAAACATATCCATACAGTGAGAATTTAAATATCTTGTCCCAAAGAAATAAAGAATTTCATGGAATTTTTTGTTTATATTTTGAAAAAGAAGGCCATTAAGATTTCCACTGAAATTCTCAACACCTATAAATGTAAAATAATAATATAAAATAGTTAAAAAATTTATAAAATTACTTAAAATTAAATGTATCTTTTGTTAAATACATTTAATTTTCATATTATAGTGTTATAAATTCTCTCCCTCCCTCTCTAATCAAGCACAATTTACAAAATAAATATATTATTAATACATTTTATGCATCATGGCACTATTTGTTTTATTGTTTTTAATTTATGGTGACTTAAAAATAGCTTAATACAATATATTTAAAAAGAAAATTACTGTTATGCACTAAAAAAATACAAAATAATATCTGAAAATTAGGGAAATTATAATTTTTAAAAATCCATCCACATCATTTGATGCAAATTGGGGGGAGGGGTGTTTGATTATTATTTTTTATTATTTCTCTTAATGCAAAATATAATTGTTTTATTTCAGCTTAACTATCAATCATGTTACAATTCCTAAATATAATCAATAGCTTTACTCACTAGCCAAAATCATGTGTGTCAAACCCTGTAAAAGGTACACACTGTAAATCAAAAGCACCAAACAGAGCAGGGTTATATTATAAAGCACAGACGTGTGGAAACTATGTGCTCTGAGAATCTTGAAATCTAGGGTTGCACCGTCCTGAACTCAGATGACACTGAAAGCTGTATTTTTAGTTCAGAACGACTCATTCACAGCCAGATCAGTTTTTAGATACTTAGAGCGGAAACAGCATCCCGTCTGCCCAGCTTAACCACATTCCAGTCTATTTTGTTCCAAACCTCTGCCATGAGTGCAGGTAGAAAATAAAAGTGATTTAAAAAGTTCTTGACTTCCTATGATTCTTTGGATATTCAAAAAGATTCCTACTGTCAAATAATTTTTCCTCATTCGTTATATTTTTTACATTTAATTATTATTTTGTATTTAGTATTTCAATATATTTTAATTATTTCATATACATACACTACCGTTCAAAATATTTGGGGTCAGTTAGATATTTAATGGTTTTTAAAGATGTTTCTTCTGCTCATCAAGGGCTGCATTTATTAGATTAAAAATCCAGAAAAACTGTAATATTGTGAAATATTATTTCAATTTAAAATAACTGTTTTCTGTGTGAATATATTTTAAAATTTTTGAATGGTAGTGTATATACATACATGCATAAATATATGTTTTGATATTGTGCTTTACCTTTCAATAAATAAATAAATAAATATGGCTGCATGAAACAAAATTAAATACCCTGCATCATCCAACATTGAACAACACATACAATGAGAAATTATTTAAATAAACATGCCTTTTAAAGAAAATTGTTCACCAATGAATTGTTCACGTTAAGTTTTCATTTCATGTTGACTTTAATATTTAAAACATTTTAATATCTAAAGCTGTTAACATCAAGTCAAGGTTTGCATTCGCTTTAAACTAAAGGCATGATTTCAGATTGAAAAGCGTGTAAAGTTCATTGAACATGGCAGTGTGCAAGAAACTGCATGATTCTCTATTTCATCCACATCTGTTGAGCGTGGGGCGATGGGAGGCATGGGAAAATGAAGGGTATGGTGTGATGAACGCTGAAAAAGTGGAGCTAGACGTTTTCTGGGGCAAACCTCCAGAGAGACGCGCTATAGCTCACAAAGAGCTAACACTCAGTTCAATGCTTTCTCTCCTTCACACTCATTATATCTGCCCTTGTGTGTTTACCTTTCCAAAATAAATATTAATACAGAGATAAAACCAAAATTCATTTGCACCATAAAGGCTGACTGATCTGTTTTTAAAGAAACAGTTCACCTAAAAACTCTAAACGCAGCGTGAATTTTCTGTTCCACAGAAAGGAAAGAAAGCCATACGGGTTTCAGATGACATGAGAGAGAATAAACAATGACAGAATTTGAATTTTCAGATGAACTGTTCCTTTAAGAAGATTTGTTGTTCCCCCCAGGGGATGTTTTACAATGCAGCAGATCTCAGAGAATCAGAGGGGATTCTGGGATACCAGTGCAATGATTCACTGTTGTGATCCTCTGCTGTTTCAACTGCAGTAACAAGACTATAGCAGACACACATACATATTTGTAAAGCAGCTCTAAAACCTGACTAAATCTGAAAAAGGCGGTATAGACAAATATAACCGATTTTGCATTTATTTGTTTAAAATATTATTACAATTAATACAGTTTTTCTTTGTGTGAACATATTATAAAATGTCATTTATTCCAGTGACGCAAAGCTGAATTTTCAGCATCGTTACTCCAGTCTTCGGTGTCACCTGATCCTTCAGAAATCTTTCTAATATGTTGACAGGTGCATCACATCCACATTTGCTCTCCTCCACACTGCAGCAGCACTCATCTGCATGTACAGCCATGACTCAGTTTTTCCAGATTAGTTTCAGATTAACCTGACCAGCTCCAGTGTAACTCCTCAGCATCCGCTTATACGGCCTCGCATGCATTAATGCACAGGACAGCAGGCTTCAAAGTTAATGCATTCATCCATACTTCAAAGCAATTCACATACGCTAACAGTGGGTGGAAGTCCAAGCCTCGGGGCGCACAAGGTTTAACTGCCTTATTCAGCAAAGGTTATACGGCAAGATTTACATCACAGCATTTCAACAGTCTGTGAATCATTTCCATTTAGTTTTAACTGCCTTCAAGTAATATTCCATGATATTTACAACTTACACCTAATAATTCAGTCGGTTACCACAGAAAATGATTCATCATTTGATGAAACCAAGCAGTGCTGCGCTTGCCTGCGATACAAATAACCAATCAAGTGCAGTTAATATTACATTCCATTAGTAATATAATACTAACATGTTACATTAGTTGATATGAACTAAAAATGAAAACAGTTCGAAAGTGTTTATTAATCGTAATGTTAATTCCAACATTTATTAATACATTATTAAAATCAACAGCTATTTTATGGTATTTAAAAGACCAAACATGAACTAACAATTTTAACTAATGTTAAATAAATAAATAAATAAATGCTGTAAGATAAGTGGGGTTGATTCGGGATAACGGGTTGATATTATCCAGTCAACTCAAATGCAAAAAGCATCCCAATTTACCTTGCCTCTTCAGTGGCAGTTCTACATTGAATTACTCCCTGGGTGAGACCCCCTCTCAGCAATAATTTATTGATGTTTGATGCGGTGAAGGCGGATAATGTATGTCGTTATGTTTTTTTAAAAGATCGGCTTAAATGTGTGATATGAAGAAATAATGTCTAAAACGGATTCTTAGTATTCTAAATTGATTCTCAATTGAAATGACTAGACTATTCATTATGTTTCATGTTTTATACCTGATTTTTATATGTACTGGTGTTGCATTGTTGTTCATACATGATTATTAATAAAACACACACTCACACACTATTCCTAAATTCATGACAAGCGGTATGTGTTGAAAAATGAAAAAATACTGTCTTGTTTTTATGTGTGCATAGTCACAGGTATGATAGACAATAGAAAAGCACCTAGGGGCGCAGATGAAGTGCTTGTGCCGCCCCCCACGTGTAATGCCCCGTTCACCAATGCCTAAAACCGCCACTGTGCTCATTGCTTAATGCATTAACAAACATTAATGGGATCTTATGACAAAAATGATCAAAATATCTGTCACACTAATTCAAAGCGCAAACACACCACATTTTAGGAGTCAATATTCATGATATTCGGGAAAAAAAAGCTGCATTAACAAAGACACCAGCTTCACATTTTTTTTGATTTTATAAAAATCTGAGCTACTTTCGTTGCAAGTACATTATTGTAAATGCATTTCTACAAATGAAAAAAATGATTGTATGTAAGCAATCAGCTAAAAAGGCTGTCCACATAAGCTAAGCTTTAAATAAACAACCCCAAATATTCTGCTAAGACCAAATCATCAGATCTCTCTGTACAATGAACAGCATACGTGAATAAAAAGATGCACAATCGCCACACTACTTCACAATATGCTTCAAAACTTCCTCTTATAGAGGTCTGTCCTCTGTGATCCAGTTCAGCAAAAGTGTGCACTATGCAAGGTTTCTCATATCTAATACTTGAAACGTGTTGTACCTCTTTGGCTCTCTCGATCTCGTTCTGCATGGCCTGTTTGGAGATCTCCACCTCGATGAGCTTTTGCCTGAGCTGCTCGTTTTCATCCTCCGCCCGTGTGCGCTTGTCTTCCACCGTCTCCAGTTCATTGTGCAGACGCACAGATACGTCTTTGGCCACCTGTGAACAGAAGGATGTTTTATACCTTGTTTTTATCTCTCACTAGTTAGAAAATTTTACATATGATAACTTGTGGTCTTAGATATCAAAACACTTGTTTAACCCCCACACATTGGCTATAAAAAGCACCTTGAGGTCCTGCTCCAGACCGCGCAGAAGCTCTCCATCAACGTGTCCGGTCTGAGCTACACGCAGGCTCTTCTGTTCAGCCTTGCGCAGGCGGTACTGAAGGATCCGGCAGTTCTTGTTGGAGCGGTCTAGTTCCCTGCGCAGCTCCTGGAGCTGGTACACCTCCTCCTCCAGGTAACTGTCCCTGATCTCCTCCATCTCTGCTCGCAACTCGTCCACTTCATCCTAGAGCAAACCAAATCAGAATTAGAATCAGAAATAGGACGCAGATACAAACCAAAAGAGAAAAGGAATCGGAACTGGAACCAGAAATAGAATTAATATCAGAATTAGAATGAACATAACAAGAATCAAGGGATGGAAATAGAAATTGAAAGCATAGCTAGAATAAATCAGAAGCTAGATTAAAAACAGAAAGAAAATGAGAATCAGAACTGGAACGCAAACTAAAACGACAATCGTTTGGATTAGATTGAGCCTCGGGATTAAAATCAGAATAAAATTCAGAATGATACTTATTCAGGAGATTGTTTAAATTGGATCTGATTATAAAATGAACTTATTTTCTGCAGATTTGAAATCAGATTAAAAATCAGAATGAACAGCACAATCAGAATAAGAGTTAGAATCAAAATGAACATCAGAATGAAGAAAAAAAAACAGAATTAGTATAAGAATTAGGATTAGAACCAGAATGAAAACGAGAATCAGAAACAGAATTAGAAACAGAATCTAAACTGGAACCCAAAACTAGAATGAAAATCAGAATTGGGATTAGATTAAAATAAAGAATAAAAATTAAAATAAGATTAAACTTAAAATCATAAAAATCAGAATGAACAGCAAAATCAGAATTAGAGTTCAAATTGAACATCAGAATAAAAATAAAAGATAAGAAAGGAAACCAGTTCCGTGTACGTTGTGATCATTTGTCTTTCAAATTGAAATGAAATATTCAGAAACGAGAAAACGGTGTTTTTTTCGTTTTTTAATTTGTTCAGAAAAAAAAAAAAAAATCGTTCTTTGGTTCATAAAATCTAGAATCAGAATCAGAATGAAAACAAACATCAAACTAAAAGCCAGAATGAGAATCCAAATTACATTAGGACTAAGAATAGAAACAGAACACTAATACTCATTTAGAATTTCTAATTAAGTGAATCTAATTTTCTAATCTCCCTACTAGAATAAGAAAAAGACAAAAACAAATAAGACTGCAGGTAAATAAACTGTGGTCATGAGTGAAACCCCGTCCTGAACTGTAATGAATGACTGTCATTTGTAACGCCTCATTTCCCAGTAAATACTGCCTCAACGCATTCAGTGCAAGGTCGAGGAAGAACAACAGAAAGACAGCGAAAGAGAGGCAGACGGGGACAACCAACCCAAACACAATGACCTTCACTGTATGATGTGGGGGACAAAGTCATGTGACAGCAGCCGTATAGATGTTCCTGTCAAACATGAGTTATGGTGGACGACGTGATTAATGTCATACTATAACACTATAACACGGACCTTTTGCTGTGTACTAGCTTACACACATGCTGCAGTTTTAGAGATAGACAGATAGAGAGACAGAGAGAAGAGTGACATCTGCTTTAGGGAGGCTCCAAACACACGGTCCGGCCCCGGGTCAGGAGGGACGCGTGTTTGTGAGCGGCTCCTGCATTACACGCACAGCTACTAAAGCGGATTAACACGACGTCTTCAGAGATAAACTCATGAAAATCCTGTTTGCGCATCTGACATATAGGATAAATCATTTATGGAATTATGCTAATTAGGCCTGCCTTCATCTGCCCATCACACTGACAGTGATGCGTTTCCTGCGGAAGTTTGAGAGTCTTTCTGATGCACGCTGGTTTCATCTGTACTCTGTGGACTGATGTGACCTAAAATCAGTTAAAGTGCAGATTTATGGATCTAGATCTTGCTCTCCTCACAGTAGCATGAGATTTTTTAAGTATCTTGGAGAACTTTAGTAGACTGGCACTGTGTGTTGTATCCTGTTTATAAGGCCTTCAAGGGCCAAAATGTGCCATGTTACTTTTATGTATTTACTCTTTATGTCTGGTGAAGGACTAAGCATATGATTTAATGAATAAATGATGCTGCTGCACTGTTAGTCTGGAGATGGTGTAAATGAATAAGATTAATTTAATACCAAGGGCGAAAACATAAAGAGGGTCACCACGGGCAAAAACAAATAAGAGTCTTTAACTCTCAAACTAATTTATAGCAGCAGCTCAACCCATAATCCTTCTGACAAACACCATTCCAAATACAAATAACAACTTAACAACAATAATCTGCATTTTATATTTCATTATTTATATTTTATATTACATTTAGAATAAAATATTAAAAATAATTTTAAAAACATTTTATATCGAGAGGAAATATTAGATTGCATAAAATAATTGATATAAATGTATAATTTAGTTTTATTTTATCTTTGTATTATATTTGATGTAAGCACACAACACACACACAAACACTAAATTAACATTTTTTAAAAGTAAAACAAAAAATCATTCATAGTAGGCTATAAATCAAAGCTTCCCACTGCACCATGGTAATACCACAGTACTTTTTAAAAGTTTAAAGCATCACCTTAACTGCTGCTTCATGCTGATAATACTGAACATTCAAGAACAATTTTCCACAACTTACTTTTAAACATACCGTGGTAATACCATAGTACACGTTTCTGTGCGTCGGCTCACCTTGAGGTAGTCATTTTCCGATCGAAGGTCTTCGATTTCCCTCAGCAGCTCCTCCTGGGCCATTTCCTTGCCCTCCAGTTTGAATTGTGCGTCCTTCTCGGCTTTGCATTTATCCGCGTGCGCACCGGGTACAGGTGCAGCTCCCGCCCCTGAGATCCGAACCCGAACCGCGGCCGCCTGCTCGCTAGAACCGGATCCGCTGCCCGACTCCGCGTCGCTACTGGCGGCCTGAGCGAGCCTCTGCTCGTCGGACAGAGGCTCGGAGGGACAGTCGGACAGATCCGAGCTGCTGTCCGTCTGACAGACGCCGCGTCCGGTGGGAACGCGTATCGGGGCCAGCCGTGCTTTGGTCTTGGCGGTCTGCGGAGCGCCGGTATCCAGCACTTTGCAGGCCGGTTTCGGTTCGGATGCTGCATGCTGAGTGACCTTAACGGCCTTTTTTGTCGCTGAGGGCTTGATGTTGCTTTTTGCAGGTGCTGATGTGGTTTTGTCCTTCGCGCTCGGGACGGTGCGTCTCGGAACGCGGCTGTGAGGCGTCACCGGCGCGGCGGACGCGTGCTGCTTGTTGAATTTGGGGGATTTTGGCACGATCGGTTTGGCCGTTCGCGAGTGGACATCCTTCAGGACGGGTCTGGCAGGGGACGGCGCGCGGTTTAACCTCTTCTTCTCCACCTGAGGATGAGGATGATGGCTCTGCGGTTTGGTGTCGGAGCCATTGGAGCTCTCCATTATACAACCTGACAGACGGATCTCATCACTTCAGATTCACTCGCCCTCAACCATCGCCGCGTCGCTTCCGAACGGAACACGGTGGATGATGCGGTGTCCAGTGAGAATCTCCGTGCTTCTGTGCGTTGAATCAATCCGTCCGTCCATCCCTCCCCCCCGGGATTACGGTACTCCCATCTCTCCCTGCTGTCCTCTCCGCCTCCTGGCCGCGTCTCCCCCCGCGTCTGACGGGAAAAATCTGCAGCCGCTGCGGTCTGACGCTCCCCGTCCGCGTCTCGGGGAGCGCATGCGCTTGTTTTTTACACACAAATACCGAACACACCCCTCCTCGCGCTCCGGTACAGGTCAGGCACGCGTGCGTACGCGTGGAAACGCAACGACAGGCGCGCGCTCACACGCGTTACTAAAACAGAGACACGGGGAGAGAAACAGTGTTTTACCTTTGGATATGTAAATAACGAATAAAAATAACGAAAATAATAAAAGTAAAACAAGCAAAGAAACATAATGAATATATATGCATGACTTATCTCAGCCAGGCTATTGCCAAGGCAGCATTTCTCATTGCTGTATTATAAAAAGAATAAAAACTAAAAAGACAAGTAAATGTAAACATAAACATAAATTACTATAGCAAAACACACACACAAACAAATACCTAAACTATAAAATTAAACTGAAAACGTAAAATCTTTAAATATTATCTTTATAAAAACGGTGGTAATATTAATCTTAAAAACAATAATAAAAACTAGTAATATTAGTAATAACGGTAACCCTTTAATTTACAAGTTACTTTAATTAAAAAAAATATATAATAATAATAATAAAGCCAAAACTAAAATAAAAATAAATGAATCTAAATAGGCTACTAATATTATAACAAATGAAAAATATTTAAATAAATGCTAATTTAAAATACTGTTAAAATCTAAATTAAGTAAATTAAATTTAAAAATTTAAATTTAGTAAACCTAAATTAATATTGGTTAGATTTACTATAAGTTTATCCAACAGCGCCATCATCCTGTGAAAAGGAGAAAGGTGAAATCAAAACACTCAATACACAACATTTTGCACTATAATAACAGATAGAATAGAATTGCGTAAGTTAATACGCAAAGAGAATGAAAAGCATCAGAATGGTTACAAACATCTGTGTAATAAATATATATCTTTATTTGCACTTCATTAGTTTAAGAATGCCACAAGTTATAAATACCACAAAACTGCTTAAACATGCCAAACTGTTTCAGATAACTAATATCAACATATTATTCTTACAAAGTTCTCTTCTGTTTTGCAGTGTAATGAGGATCTGTTTCACTGTTTTGTTTTTGTAATGTAGTAAATACTGTGTTTGGCTGAGAGACTAAACCAAGACTCAGGCTATTCTGTACAAAATGAAGCTTCATAAAGGAAACATGTATTGCTACT
The DNA here is from genome assembly GCA_032357425.1 of Enteromius argenteus. Taxonomy (NCBI): domain Eukaryota; kingdom Metazoa; phylum Chordata; class Actinopteri; order Cypriniformes; family Cyprinidae; genus Enteromius; species Enteromius argenteus. Next base: position 8,487 of record JAUCMR010039308.1, on the reverse strand, counting down.
TGAACAAAGAATCTCTATCGAGTTTAAAGAGTGTGTTGGGTTTAATTTCTTCAAGACAAATGATGTGACAGCCTTTCTTAAGAACAGGTCAGACTTACTAAGCTTCAAACTAAATAAAATATAAATAAAAACAAAAGAGACCAAAGGTCTGAGAAAATGCACACAACAAATGTAAATATTATTGGGGCGTTTTGCTGTAAATAAAATAGAGAAATAATCACAAAAAAATCAGAAGAAATTCAACTACCATCCAAAAGAAATTTTCTGATGCCAATCAGAAAAAGGAAGTAAAAAGCACTTGGTGAAAAGCATCGGGGGATCGTTAGAGAAGGTTACAATATGGCACAAGCCTGCAAACATCAACTTTTTGAGGTTAGTACACTTTCCCTAACACTGTTAACATATAAACCACAGGTTTAGGTTGGTTATAAGTTTTCAAAGGACACATAGTTCAAAGAAGTTAAATCTGAAAATAAAAGTTATTAGAATAATAAAAAACAAAAAAGCTGCAGCAAAAAAAAGCTGTTTTCACCTCAGCAACAGTCAAACATTAGTCCCTCAAAAAACAGACACAAGATGGGTTATTTAACACTATACTGGTTTCAGACGAGAATATTAATGCATTACAAACAACAAAAACACACCGCCACTACACACATTATTCAGCTTTCTATTATTTAACATATGTTAAAACTTATGAAACCTGTCCAAAAAATGTAACCCCAAGAGTAAAAACAAATTATATATATATAAATATATGAAGAGTTCAGATGCAAAAGCCTCTAAAAGCCATCGTGGTCAAAAATGAGATTATGAATGTTCCCCTTTTCATCAAGTACTTTCACTTCAAATGTGCTAAATCCCAGCCTCAAGCCATTCAGAAGTACCAGCACTTATTTAGAAACCTATACATAGTAGCCAGAAAGAAATGCTAATTTACTTAGAATTTACTAATGTATTTAGAGACCTTTGCACCTGAACTGTTAATATATATGTTACATATGATATACGATGACCAAAGTCTCTTTTTTTTTGGACTATGACCTTATTTTCATGAAAATTAAGCATATTATCACCCATATCAATGTAATGAGAGAGAAAATTACGCATTCAATTTATTTATTACATTTTCTTTTAAAGGGAAAAATTTTGTAATATTTGTTGCGCTGACATGATTAAAAGTTTTTTCTTCTCCACATTACACCTATTGGAATTGGGAAGGAGTGCTTAATTGTCATAGAAATAATGGGAAACAAACCCAATTTCTTTCAGCAATATTTTTCTCATGAATGACATGTTTTCATGAAATTCTTCCAATAAAAAAGATGTTGTTCCAGACGCTCAGTAACACTGTCAGTCCTCTAAGGTTTTAATGACAAATGCATCAAATTCCCACAAAAAACACACAAAATCCTGTTGCTACTGCGTATCTGTTTCAGCTGAAACACCTGTTATAGTTTACTATATAACACAACTATATCATTCCTACAGTCCTTCATCTAGTTCAGTTCATTGTAAATCCAGTCGAGTCAGTGGTTTGTCCAGGAACGCAGAAGCACAGTGATTTTACCTGAAGAGCGTTGTTAGGGACGAATGTACTTCCATTCTTGTATCGAAACCAATTTCCCTTTTACTCTCAATCTGCTCTCCACACAGAAATAGCCCTTTCGCTGAGAGCATTTCAGTCCTGCAACCCAGGTCCAGCGAATAAAACAATGAACTGAGGCCGTGTGACACACAATTATTGACCTTCCTTTATTCTACTCGAGTTAAATGACATCGAAAGAGGACTAGGAAGCAACAAAACTCTGCTACTAAATGATAAAGTTAATCTTCTGTACACAGGTCCTTCACTAGCGTTCAGCATTTCAGCTGTTCGTAAACTAGCTACAAATGGATTGTAGTGCAAAACACAACGGATAACACAAAATCCACCTCAAAAACAGTAACACTGATAGAACGTAAGGCATAAAGACAACCCAACCACGCTGGCCAATAATAACAAGCCAAACGAGCCACCTCATAAACACAGCTGACAGAAATTAATCTACATCTGCTTCACTTTTAATCCCAAAACTATTCAGAAAGAGGCTTCCTAATTTCAGACCGGGAGCATTTTCTGTAAGAAATCTTTACGATAAAGACAAGGGTAGTGTACCCGTCGTCTGATAGAAATTGAAGTTTCTCGCTTCTACCGAGAATGATGCACACTACATATAAATAGAAGTTGATAGGTTATGACATACGTTTGTACTCATTTCATGCATGTGATGCGTGTGCAGCGCTTTTCCATCAGGAACGTGTCGTACAAACGCAATCCTGTGCTTCCAAGAAATGAGGTAGTGTTATGTATGGGCCGTCAAATATAAATGCATCTATGTGTGGGAATGATGAGATGGATGTTCTAGAGGTACCAAAATACGTAGCGTGTTAAATTGCACAGTTTATGGTTTGAGGGATGATTATATTGAGCATTTGACTTTCATCATCTCTGGTAATGACAGGCCATCATCTCATCGTCTGCTTGGGCTGCTCACCCCTGGTGGTTGGAGTCTGTAACAGCATGTGTATGGGTTATAAGAGGGAAGGTGGTGTTGGGTTTCTAAATAAAGCGTGAAGCCAATCTCAACAGCAGCGCATGCGAGGCGGAGGCAGCTCTGGTGGGACTTCGGGTTCAGGCTGAAGGGACAGGACGCTGTTGGACAGCTCTGTACTGGGGACTTCAAGAGGCATCTGGGGAAAGACAACATTTAGTCAGTTTGTAAGATGTTACAGACTCTGTAATGAATGAGTGATTTGCACTTAACACAAAAATGGTAAGATCTTGCTCAAAAGAGATGGGAATCAGGGTTGCACGATTAATCCAAATAAATCTGGCTGAAATGCGTGCTGCAGGTTTGGGCTGCATTTGGGAACAAGATTATAAGCTAGATGTTGTTAACAAAAGAGACACTTTAGGCTCCCTATGTTTTTCTGTCAAAATTAAAGTGCCTCTATAATGGATTTCTGAAAATGATCTTTCACGCGGTGTGTAACACAGCTCTGACTGAATGAAAACATCCTGGAGAGTTTTAAATCTGAAAGTGCAGCGTGGATAAAGTTATTGTCTCTCAAAAGAAAGAGTCGAATCTGAATCATTGAAAAGAGTCATTTTTAAAACGAATCATGTTTTCGTCAAAATGAAACATTAGTATATTGTCCGCCCAGTTCTGAATGAAAATGCACATTTATTCTTTGCCACTAGATTCCGCTTTTGGTGCGTTAAAAGCTCATAAATACCGCTTTAAATTAAATCAACCAATCACGGGAGGAGTTTGGAAAATTTAATTGTAGAATCATTTGGGATTTGCTGAGCAAATAAGATAAAAAGAAAAAGAAAACAAAAGTGTTTTTTGCATGCACTTTAAAATTCAATATTTGAAAAGTAAAAAATATATTGCAATATTACAGATGTAATGTGAAAAATAGACACACAATAAAAAAAGAATATAATAAATACAATAAACTCTTTAGAAATATGATGTGAATAAAATAGAATATAGTAGAGATTTTTAAATTACAAAATTTTACAAACCTATACTATGCATACATTTTTTACTGTATCTTATTTAATTTAATATTATTTAGGAATTATGATTTATTCTTATTAATATCACTATTATTAATTATTAATCACAAAATTGACTTAAAATCACATTTTTAAAACGTAATAGCATTTTTCTTTTATTCTTTTTTTTCTCAAATCATGCAGCCCTAATGGGAATCATAATAAACATCTAAAAAAAAAAATTCTAATTACTGCATGGGCTAACGTTTTTGTTTAATACACTAATGTAAACATAATCTCACATGCTTTGGTCTCCAAAATGTCATATACAAAACAAACTATAGCAGATTACTCTGCATGTTGATCAGACGGATCCTTTCTGTGTAAGTGGGCAATTATCGGCCATTGGGTCAGAATTTTGGCAAATAGTCAAATTTTGTCTCTGCATGTCTACTGAAATCCTGAAAGCTCCTTTTATCTCATGATGATATAATTTGAGCCAGAAATACTCATGATAGTAAACGCCACATTCTCAGACACTGAGGAACTCACTATTTTTAACCAAAGGTTTCAAAATTAACATTTTGATGAAGAAAGAATTTGTTACAAACAGTAACGAACCAACTCCACTTACCTTACTCAAAATGTCATCAACCAGTTTAAGGAATATCTCATCCACATTAAAGTTATCCTTGGCACTGGCCTCACAGAAACGCATCCCTGATATCCGTGAAGCAAACTACAAGAAATTACGAAATTTGTTTCAGTGTTATGGTGCTTCTGAATGGGTTAAATATTTAAATAATTAAACATTTGGTACTTTTCTAATGCTATCAGCTAACTTAGGTTCATTAGCCTCCTTAATGCTAACACATCTAACTATCGCATGGCTTTAGAAGATGTATGGACTGCTTTTATGATACTCAGATCAAGTAAATAACAATGTCTGGTCGAACTGTTCCTGCAACGTGTGCTTTCACTAGCCCTGTTAGCTTTAGTCTCAGTGGGTTTGGGAAGGTTGGAGGAGGCATTATTCAGAGCATTCAAGGAATTTCTTTGTGGAGGTCTCAGGCAGAATAATGTCCCTGTGTCCAGGGCTTTGGATGGACTGAAAGACTCGTAACGCAGCATTGTCCTCCACTGAACTAAATGGCAAGGTAAACCTGAGACAGCTTTATACAGCTGAATTTAAAGTGAAGTTAAAGTTCTAACAGCAAATAATAAAAAGGCATAATAACAACTTATATTCACATCATATTTTCTGAACAAAACATTTGCTGAATTCTCGACACTGAATGTATTTGGACATATTTTTCCACTCCTTTACAGTTAAATTATGGCAGATGAAAGCATCAAATGAAAAAAAACAAACAAAAAAAACGAAATACTGTAATAATAATTTAACACATTAATAAATGTTATTTAAATAATACTAAAATAACACCCTCCTAGCTTGTTGTCGTAAAAAAAAAAAAAACTATACACGACAGAAAGTTTTTATTACTTTTCTTTTGCAACTCGGCATATTCACATTAAGTTATATTAGGTTAAGAAATATTTTTTAAAAAGGAAGAACCTATTGCGATTTATAGAAAAAAGTCATTAGCTAAAACTAAAATAAATAAATAAAATAAATTTAAACAAAAATATATTTTTTAAAAATACAAAATTACTCAAATTAAAACATTTTTACAATTATTTATTCTATATTTATTATTTATTAACATAAAAATAAATAAAAAAATAATAAATATTATAAGTGTATATATCCAATACTAAAATAATACTGCTCTCACCCGCTCAGCTTGTTGTCGTGAGATGGCGCGATCAGACTCACAGTCCAGTTTGTTCCCAACCAATAGGAGCTCAGCTTCCTCTGATGCATACTGCACAGAAGCAAAACAACATATTAGGAAACAAAAATGTTCTCTTGGTGCGGATATATAGATATTAGATAAACAGTATACAGATATTTGCTGTATAACAGATAACTAATCAGTGTTTCAGTTGTTTGAGCACCTTGTCTATCATCTTCATCCATTTAGGCAGGTCGTCAAAGGTTTCCTGCTTGGTGATGTCGTACACCAGCACGATGCCTTTCGCACCGCGGTAATACGCTGAAGTGATGCTGTTAAACCTCTCCTGACCTGCTGTGTCCCTGCAATCATTCCTCATCATTAGACTTACATGGCATTCAGAGTGGGGAATAAATCATACGTTTGACTATAAGAGAAAGACGATCGATTTATCAGTGAAAAGTGCCTCTACAATCACAGACGGCTGGAAGGGAGGCATGGAAAAAGTAAGAGGGTTTGTGACATCAGCTGAAAAAGAAAGTCCATTTTTTTTCACTTTAATAAAAGATTACAAAGACAAACATGACGTGCACCAATTAATCATTCACAATAAAAGCAGGAAGGTGCATTATTGACTTGATTACCTCATTTGCTTTACCAATAATTTCAGAAAACATTCATATATCTTTCATCTTGATTCAAAAGAGAAAGATTCATTTTGAACATTACGGCACATGATAGAAATTAATTTCCTCATTTTTACTGTACCTTATTCACCCTAGTCTGGCTGCATTTTTCCAAAACAGGATATGATGTCACAAAGAGGACCGGTGAGGCGTCACATGTCAATGAGCAGTTAAGACGGACAGTGAAGGACAGCCATGGATGCTGGGTAGCTGGATGTGAGCGGACACGTGTTACAGACAAGACGTTCAAAAGCAGACATCTGCAGAAGTGTGGTGTGAGAGAAGCCGGGGAGGAAATCATAATAATGCTGATAAAGTGGGTGGAGAGGTGATGGGAGGTTAGTGTTAGTTGGAAAATGACTGAACCAGACACCACTGGAACAATAAAGTTATGGAATAACAGAACCATTAGTTTACAGACTGGAAAAAAAACTAGGACTGTCCATAATTTAAGATTTTTGCCAATATCTGATATTCCAATATTTTTCAACTAATTCCGGCCGATACCAATGCCGATACAGATATATTTCCTTTCATTGGAACAACACCAAGTCTCTCCTGTGCAGAAGTTATAAGCATTTTTTTTTAACAAGAACTTATTTGTTAGAATTAAATAAACAATAATGAAGGTCAATTGCTACATTTTCCACCAGAAAGATGCAGTGTTAACATTTCATTTTAAGGTTTAACATTTGTAGATGTAAGCAAAAAGTTGTAAAAACTCATGAATGAATAGATGAATAGATCAGTATAAATTTTTTTCATTTACAAGTGTCATGTTTGTAATTTTTTTTCATGTAAGCTATAGAGTCTGACCTTTAAATCAAAACATCCTCATTATTTTATGACTTCAATTCCTGCTTTATTTAATCAGAAACACAGCCTAAATGTTATTTGTGAAGGGAATTTTAATTTTAATTATATGAATAGTAGGCCAACAGTGCATAATATTTCAAAACGGGCGAATGCAGATTTTTAAATTTAAGTCCAATAATATTGTGCATCCCTATTTAATAGACTAGTCTAATCCATTGTTTATTAATCAATTTTGTAATTTCACTTGTCTGCAAAAATGAAGAGGAAATAACATAATATAGATAAAGATAAAGATAATAAGAGAAAGAGTAGCATCTGTATTTTCTATAAGCATCGCATTTAGTGAATGGTGTGAATAGTAAATTCAATTAAACTTATACTAAACAGCTTAAATGAAATTAAATAATCAAATAGAAAAGATGAAAAATTAATAGAAAGGACTTACATGGACATATATCAGTTAGTGTTATGATATTAGTGATGATATTACAATTAAAATGCATTAATTCACATTCACTGTTGAATTCTGGGATGCTGTGAGCATGCATTTACAAATGAAATGTCACAATAATAGTGAAAAAAAAACTGCAATGCTTTGATAATTCTTTCTGATGGTAAAATTAAAACTGGCAGTGAGTTTACTCCAAGTCGGTTAAACTGCAAGCAAACACAGCTGATTAAATCTCAGCAGCAACACATGAAAGATGTTTGACTGTGAGACTCTGGACTGGAATTTACGACTTGGTGCGGAGAGACTTCGTCTCATGTGCTTCTGAGACACAGGAAGTGACATGCGGTCTGAGTCAATGATAAGGACACAGCACTTCCTCTCCACTCACCAGATCTGTAACCTGATCTTCTTTCCTCTCAGCTCCACAGTTTTGATTTTAAAATCCACACCTTCAACAAGAAGAAACAAGATTAGACATCTGCGTCTTCAAGCTTTACAGTGCCTCTAAAAATCATAGCCATCAAACACATTAAAAATTATTAAGGAAAAAGAGTATATTTTGTGTCTAAATATTCCCATGCATATGACAACAAGCTGTCATAACACAGATCATTTTCTCTTGGCTTGTATGACTTTCACAAGTGTGACAAAGCTGAAACTGGAGGTCGGGCATGTTGCAGCAGCAGCTGTGTGAACGTGTGTCTGGCTATTCTGGGATCCTGGGTTAGTAAGCATGCAGCTAATCTGATGTGATGCCTGTCATGAGTGAGTGAATTCTGATACCTTGTCGTATCAGTTTTCACATGTGCATTAGTCCAAACATCAATCCACCATTTATGCAATGCATAAAAATGACTAATATTGTATCCAAGAGTTTTAAATTTTGAATGTGCTTTCTGAACGCGTCGCTCGTCACATGACCGATGCAGATTGATTCAGAGCTTGGCAGATCTCTTGTGTAATTACATTATAAAAGCGCTATAATTACATTACAGAAGCACGAGAATGTGGGATGAGAACGGTTTAGACACAGATGCAAACTCACATTCATGTTAACATCAAACTCTTTTAAATCTTTTGAATTGTTTGCATCCATCTGTGTGATAAAAACACAACGGTGTGATTGTTATTAATGAAATGGTCTCTGATGTACATGGTCATGGCCCAGATGTGGTTTCATATTGTGTTTTT
>JAUCMR010039217.1:0-22071 GCA_032357425.1 Enteromius argenteus | reverse complement strand
TTGATTTGAGAATTTTTAGATATTTTGGCTGGAAATAAGACAAAATAACTTGTCTTAGAAAGCATTTTTTGCAGTGTACATTTTCTTGCACAAAATGTTAGAAACTTGCAAAGCATCTTTTTATGTTCGTCTAGGGTCAAGTCATCATATATTCCAAGCAACATGTGCTTTCGACCAGAACCAATATTAATAGACAAAATAACACTAAGTTCTTGTTCATCCATAACCCAGAACTTTTGAATGTCCCTACAAAACCAGAGACAATGAATAAGATCTCCTTCCTCTGTTTTACATTTCAGGCACACTGTTGAGCAGTCATTTTTAAACTTTTGCCTCCACGAAGGAGAGATGTGAGCTCTGTGCAACATTTTTAACTGCACTGCTTTTACTTTGTTACAAATGCTTAAGGTCCCTGCATTCTTCCATGCTTCCATAGTGCCATTATTAATGACGTCACACGCATGTGGTGGAGGAATAACTTCTGCTATTTAACTGATTAGAGATCTCCAAGATGCTGCTGTAATGAACATGACACATATTGACTAATTTACTATTTATGTTCACTGTCATTTTGCTGTATTTGATCTTTGAATCATCGCGGGTTCCCTCTTACATCATACTCCAGGGTTCCCTGAGCCATTTATGCACATGTGCACTTTTCAAACGTTTAGAATGGATGTGCAAAAATACATAATTAAAACACATTTTACATTTAGATAGAATGGAAGATAAAGATAGTAATGCATGCCAGTTTGCTTCTTGTGCCCACGAGCATATTTATTAAAGCCCATATATCTTACTAACAAGAAACTATGCTTCTTACCACAGTTCCAAAGCTGTAGTTCTAACCACGTACGTTTGTGACATTGATTGCGAATGTTCGTTTGAACTTTGCTTTCGGGAAACACTGAATCTTTGAACTATGCTGGTAACAACGGAACTTGCAACCATAGCAGGCTGACCATGCATTTGGGAAACCCACCCCTGGTTGGCTATTAACTGCAAGCAGACAGAGCATCAATCAATGTACTGGAGAATACTGCGAACATAATGTGGCAAGCCGCCCGAGGACTCGTCAGCATCGCCCTGGCAACGGAGTGAGATCAGCTGCACTGCATCAGCCCCGGCCGATCAGTCACGGCTGAACCCAATCAAGACGGGCTTTATAAGCTGCACGCCAGACAGGCATGGGGGAGAACGCTCTCCGCTCTATTGGAATGCTAAAACCTCTTCTCTTGTTTCAGACAGCAGCCGTGACTGATCGACCCACTCTCCCTTGGACTTCAGGACTGGACTCACTGGACGCCCACGAAGACGGAACAAAGCACAGAGCACTGGGATCAAGCCCCACCTCCACAGCCTTTCACCGGTTCCTACCTGCACTTATCATTTAATAAATCCACCCTCCGGGGATTTTTCACCCAAACTCTGGTTGTGTAATTCCTCATCTCACCACAGGTGGTGGAGAATGCGGGCAGTTTGAGGAATTACCAACCCAACATCACAAACTCCAAAAAAAAAAAAAAAAAAATTCCTTTTGTGTGGAAAAGTGATACCTGTTCTCCTTTCGTTTTCCCATTCAGTATTCCCGGGATTCTGGACGGCGCTCCTCTCCAAAATGGAGGAACTCTTAAAATGCCTCTCCGAAGTGAGTATGCGCTAACACCAGATCGTGGAACACATTGCATCCCGACAAGATCGGGTGGAAGAAGACCTGGCGGCCCTCCGCTTTGCTGCCACCCAACGCGCTCCGCTGCCTGACCCCAGGATTCAGGCTGCCCAGCTCCTGTCTAAGCTCACCAGCCATGACGACGTGGAACTGTACCTCCAGATGTTCGAAAACCTCGCTGGCCGCAAGAACTGGGATCGGGCAGATTGGGCACGGCTGCTGGGCCCCCTGCTAACAGGAGAAGCCCAGCGCGCTTACTTCACCCTGCCTCGAGCGGAGGCCGACAACTATGATGTTCTGAAGCGGGAGATTCTCGGCCGGCTTGGCTTGTCAACGAGTGCGGCACAACTCTTTCACAGCTGGGAGTACCAGCCCCGCCGCCCAGCCCGTGCCCAGGCCACCAAGCTCACCAGTCTTTCCCGCCACTGGCTTCTAGATGGTAACCCGACCGCTGATCAGGTAGCGGAGCGCGTCACCGTAGATCGGATGCTGCAGGCGCTGCCTTCATCCACACGACGAGCAGTGGGGATGAGAAACCCCACCACAACGGCCGAACTGGTGGAAGCCATCGAGTTAGCGGAGGCAGCACAGCACCGAGAGGCTGGAGAGAGAGCGCCGTCCTTCCCCCGGAGGGTGGTCCAGGAGCGACGGCCGCCGGAGGGCACCCCGCAACACAGTCACAGGCCAGCGGCTCCCGGCCCCGTCGATGAGCCCATGCCAACGGAAGAACCGCTCCCTCCTGCGCGCACCTGGCTGGCTGGCTGCGGCATCCATCGTGAGCTGCCCCCTGGAGCCCCTCAAGTAACGGTGAAGGTCAACGGACGTGTGACCTTGGCCCTATTAGACTCAGGGAGCTCCGTTAGCCTGGTGCAGACGGCTCTCATTCCACCCCGGAAAGACATCAAGAGCCGGCTTCCCATCACGTGTGTGCATGGAGACACCCAGCACGTCCCCACACGCTGTGTAACTGTCACCACCAACCCGGGCTCTTGGCAACTGGAAGTCGGCATTGTGAAGGACCTGCCGGTCCCGGTCCACTTGGGGCGGGACTACCCCGGCTTCGATCAGCTGCTCACCGCATCCTCACAGCCAGCCAGCCCAGCCGGGAGCCACCATCGCCAGCCCAGGAAACTGCCTTCACGTCCTGCCTTACTGGCCTCGGACAGCGGGAGAGATGGTGAGTCCCCCTCCCAAAATCTAACCCCTTCTGTGATGTGTTTCAGCAGGTTATGGGGGGGATCTTTAGCCAGGGCCCAGCGGGAAGCTGATCGTCTCAAACATTGCTGGGCCCAAGTGAGTGTCGTGGAGGGCAAAGACCATCAGCCGGCACCCCATCATCTCCCGCACTTCGTTGTCCGAGGCGGCCTGTTGTACTGTGTCGCTGAGCGGAGGGGGGAGGTAAAAGATTTATTAGTAGTCCCAAAATCAAAAACTGAGACAGTCCTGGAGCTAGCCCACTGCCACCCTATGGCCGGCCATCTGGGGGCCGTCAATACCGCCCAACACCTGTGAGACAGGTTCCACTGGCCAGGTCTCGATGGAGAAGTGAAGCGCTTTTGCCAGGCCTGCCCCACCTGTCAGAGGACAGCACCAAAGTTACCTCCCCCCAGTCCGCTCATTCCGCTCCCCATCATAGAGGTGCCCTTCGTGCGGATCGGCATGGATCTGGTAGGGCCGCTGCCAAAGTCTGCCCGTGGTCACGAACACGTGCTGGTGATTGTCGACTATGCTACTAGGTACCCAGAGGCTATCCCCCTTTGGAAAGCGACAGCCAAGGCCATTGCCAAGGAACTTTTCCTCCTCTGTACCAGAGTCGGCATCCCAGCAGAGATACTGATTGACCAAGGGACCCCTTTCATGTCACGGCTAATGGCTGACCTCTGCCAGCTGCTGCAGGTAAAGCAACTCCGTACCACGGTGTACCATCATCAGACGGACGGATTGGTAGAGAGGTTCAATCAAACCCTTAAACAAATGTTGAGACATGTGGCGGCTGAGGACCGGCGGGACTTAGCATCTTCCCTGACAGACCTGACCAGGAAGGGGCAGCCGGAGAAGATCACATGGAACGCCGACCTGGAGAAGGCTCTCCAGGCCGTGAAGACTGCGCTCACTACTGAGCCCATCGTCAAGGCCCCAGATTTCAACTGCCCCTTCCTGCTCCAGACCGACGCAGCGGACACGGGGTTGGGAGCCGTCCTCTCCCAGGTCCGGGAGGGAGAGGAACACCCCGTGGTTTACATCAGCCGAAAGCTGACCCCGGCCGAATCAAGGTATGCTGCCGTGGAAAAGGAGGCCCCTGCCATCAAGTGGGCAGTCCTGGAGCTCCGCTACTACCTGCCGGGCCGCCGCTTCACCCTGCTGACTGACCACGCACCGAGCCAGTGGATGGCCCACGCCAAGGATACCAACGCCAGGTTGACGCGGTGGTTTCTGGCGCTCCAGGACTTCCACTTCTCCGTGGAACATCGGGCGGGGGCCGAAAACGGAAACGCTGATGGACTGTCTAGGCTGTGGGCAGCTTTTGCAGGTCTGTCAGGGCACACTAAATAAGAAATTGTATAATGTGGATCTCTTATCTGCAGTTGTTAAGACAGATACTGTGTGATTTATATTATGTCCTGATCAGTTAGCCACAAGATACTGCACCCTGGGTGCCTATGCTGTGTGCCTTTACTTCTATTTCAGGGTTGTATGGCTCTCTGTGAGCGTTCTCTGTCTAAGGGGCCATTTACACGACAACATTTTCAGCCAAAAATGGCATTTTGCCTGTTTGTTTACACGACAATGGCGTTTTGGGAACCGATCACGCATAATTTTGAAAATGGCACTGTTGTTAGCATGCTTATTAACTATGCACACAGTGATTGGACGACAGGGAAAGGTTCTATGTCAGAGATTTATTCATGGAAATATTCAAAGAGAGCAATGTTATGCTGCCATATTCAAATAAATGTTTAAAAAAATTATTATATTTGCTACATATAAAGATTCTAAAATGTAAATGTGTCACTAATTAAACAATATTTGAAGTCGGCAGACAAGTTTTGGGAGGAGCGCCGACGCATGATCATTTTCAGCTGTTATCAGTTCCCTAATCAGCCTAAATTTCCCTTTCAGCCAATCAATTTCATAAGCCTTCCTCTTAAATAAGCCCTTCTCCTTCCCTTCCCTATCTTGTTACGCATCCCTCCTCCACCCCTTCTCCACCATCTATTCGCGTTTTCCTCTGGGGGGTGAGCGGGATTCGAGCCGGACGCCGAGCTCAGCCCTAGTTGGGATTCCACCTGCTAGGGTTCCTTCCCCTAGGGCTCGGCGTTCGGCAACTTTCCGGCTCGCTCCCAGGACTGCACGTCAAATACGCTAAATTTGTTATCATAAGGAAGCGCGAACTCATGAAAATTGTAACGGATGAGACTGGAACGTACGGATCCATTTGCAAAGCTTTATTTAAAACCATGGTCGTGCAGGCAGGGTCAGACATTAGCAGACGGGTACAAATGAGGCAAAACACAAGAATAGACCAGAGCGATGGTGGGGGTTGTTCGATCAGCGTACAATATTCAATTAGCTCAAAACAAAGCAATAACTCCCTTTAACTCTAAAGGGTTAGTGTTAGGGGAGAAGGTGATTAGTCACCAAAAGAGAAGGATGGCTGTTCGTAGGTCTGTTGTTTAATTATTACTTGCTGCTATGAAGGAATCTTTTATTTCCTACTTATGTGTATGTTGCATTTTCATTGTTGATTGCACTTACTAGCAATTTAAATAAGTGCCCCTCAGCTTAGAAGGAAACTTAAGTAAAGTATCAGTTTTGATTTGAACTATTTGCCATGCTATTGGCTATTTGGAGGTGCTAATTAGAAGGAGAGTACAGCTTTTTCACTGTAGTCTCTTAGATTGTGTATTTATTTGTTGTGTGTGTACTGGCATGGAAGCGCTTGCAGATAGCATTTGTGAGAAGACCGACAAGTGTAAAGACCAGTGACTTTTTCCTCGCAACTTTAACCGAGCAACACACTTAAGTATCACTTTCTTATACCTTTACACACTCTCCTCTTCTATTATGTGTTTCCAAACCATTCCGGTTGTCTCTTAACCATGCTCTACCATCACACGTAGATGGCAACGCAATCTTGCTAACCTTCATTTGACCTAAAACACCTTACCACTACAAGCACACACAAATCAGGCAACCAACTCGATTTACTTTACACACGTAATTGTACAGCAAACGACATTCTGGTCAAACCACTACGTATCTTAGACCATTTCTTCATCACATTTACACTACATTTTGCTGTCTGTGTGCCACCAACCCCTATACCGGTTACTTTTCTCCCTCCCATCTTTGAGCGATGCCTCGTGGTACCATCACAGAGAGGCTCAAAATCACTTTCCAGAACGTTCTCCTTCACTGTTCCTAGCTGCTGGAATGATCTTCCCACCCCTATCAAGTCAAGTCAAGTAGGCTTTTATTGTCATTTCAACCATATACAGTTCAGTACACAGTGAAACGAAACAACGTTCCTCCAGGACCAAGGTGCTACATACATGCAACAACATCATTTAACAACAAATATTTATAAAATATTAATATTTGTTATATAATAATATTATAAAATATTACAAATATTAATATTTATAAAAAATAAACAATACAACATTTTTTATGTTAACATAAAACTATCTATTTTCTATTGTAATTGGCCTTGCTAGACGGCGCTCTAGCTATCCAAGCAGTTAAACGTTTGAGAAGAAACTCAGCAGGACTCAAGTAGAAGTTCTCTTTCTTTACTGATTTATGTTTTCTTCTTTAAATTTTTGTGAAACTGAAATAAACAATATACAACATGTGTCAGTGTCTTACTCACATAAATCAAGGCTAACATAGCTTCAACATATCGTTTTACATATGCAAATATGGTTACCGTTAGCATAAAATTAGCGTAACAAAAATGTAGTATTTAACACCTCATTAAGCTTGATTAAAACGGGATTTCAACAGTTATGTGATAAGAACAGAGTATATCATAGCTTCAAACCAAATACTCACAGACAATGCTGGGATAAACACCAAAAAATAACAAAAATCATGAGAGTGAAGCTGCCATGTCACAACAGTAAGACCGAATGAACGACTTCCGGTTTCTTCTTCTTCTACCACTAATATAAAACATGCAAAACCAAAAAACGGCCGCTAGATGGTGCAATTTACCCATGAATTACTCTATCATTAAGCAAGATGAACATAACATCTATACAAAAGAGACAACAGTAGACAACAGATGACGAAGTGCACGTGCAAATGTGTAAACAAAGAGCTACAGAGTGTGCAAAACTGGAAATACTGCAAAGAGCAGTTCAGGTAGGAAAGTATGAACAGTTTTGAGATGGTTTGAGATGGAACAGTGTGATAGTGCATATGTGTGTGTTTTTCAGTTCAGTCCTGATTTTATTTAGTTCATCTGACTGATTGATTTGTATGTGTGTGTGTGTGTGTGTGTATGTTTATCAGTCCAGTCTCTTTGTGTTGAGGAGACGGATGGCCTGTGGGTAAAATCAACCACCACACCCTGTCAATCTTCAAACAACAACTGAAAACTTATTCTTTCGTTACTACCTGATTCTATCCTACATTTTATGAAAGAGACCGCTAGAGGATGCTGTTTGAGTTCCCTTGGAAATAAATCACATTTTAATATATTTTTATATACCATATCAAGTTGTTAGGCCTTCAAAGGAAACAAAGATGCAGTTCTGAAGGTGAATGCATACATTGACTCTAGGGGTCAAACAACTAAAGATCAAGTCAAGAATCTTGGTGTGATTCTGGAGACAGACCTTAGTTTCAGTAGTCATGTCAAAGCAGTAACTAGATCAGCATACTATCATCTCAAAAACATTGCAAGAATTAGATGTTTTGTTTCCAGTCAGGACTTGGAGAAACTTGTTCATGCCTTTATCAGCAGCAGGGTGGATTATTGTAATGGTCTCCTCACTGGCCTTCCCAAGAAGACCATTAGACAGCTGCAGCTCGTCCAGAACACTGCTGCCAGGATTCTGACTAGAACCAGAAAATCTGAGCACATCACACCAGTCCTCAGGTCCTTACACTGGCTTACTGTGATATTTAAGGTAGATTTTAAAGTACTTTTACTCGTTTATAAATCACCTAAATACATTGCAGATATGCTCACTGACTATAAAGCCCTCAGATAATTAAGATCGAGTCAGTTAGAAATACCAAGGGTTCACACAAAACAAGGGGAGTTCACTTTTAGCTATTATGCCACCCGCAGTTGGAACCAGCTTCCAGAAGAGATCAGATGTGCTAAAACATTAGCCACATTTAAATCCAGACTCAAACCCCATCTGTTTAGCTGTGCAATTATTGAATGAGCTCTGTGCTATGTCCAAACTAATTGCAACATTTTATTTTGTGTATAAACATTTTTATTTTTAACGGTTTTATTTTTTATTTTATTCTGATTTTAAATCAGTTTTTAATCATTTAAAACGTTTTTAAATGTTGTTTTTTTGCTGTGTTCATAATTTTTTTCTTTATCTTATGCTTTTTTAACATTTCTTTATTTCCTTTTATGTAAAGCACTTTGAATTACCACTGTGTATGAAATGTGCTATATAAATAAACTTGCCTTGCCTTCCTTTTGGCCCCCTGATGGACTGTAACTATAACGGAGGCCAGCAAGTAGGTGCTGTGCAGGTAAACCTCACTCCCCAGATCTCAAAAAGAGGCGCTCTAGCAACTGATGGTCATGGCCTTTAGCCTCCTTGTTAAAGTGCCCGCCTCCCACGCCGGAAAGCTGGGTTTGAGACCCGCTCGGAGCGAGAACAAGTTGTGGTAGAGCCAAGTATGGTTTCCCACACTAGGAATTTGTGCTCTGCGTTTAATCCCATCCAAGTGCACACACACAGCAGTGAGAAGTGAACAACCACACACACATGGAGCAGTGGGCAGCCATTGCTGCGGCGCCCGGGGAGGAGTAATCACCTCAGTCATGGTATTAAAGGTGGAGAGAGCACTGGTTATTCACTCCCCCCACCCACAGTCCCTGGGACTTGAACCCGCGATCTTTGGGTTACAAGTCCAACTCCCTATCCATTAGGCCATGAACGTTCCTTAAACGGGAATCGAGGGGGTTACATAACCAACAGTTCCCCCTCTGTGACTTCATGGGTCACCTTGACCATGTTACTCTAAGGAGTTTTGATATGCACAAGGTTTAAGTATGTGAGTCCTCCTCTTAACCTAAGAATCAACTATTCTGCTCCCTGGAGGGCCATGATCCATGTCTATGGTAAGTGCACATTCTGACCATTCTGTTCACTTCCTAAAATCCATATATAAAAAAAGGATCACATGCTGTCAGAATTTTACCCTTTTTCTGATGTTTTCACATTTCAGTGATACCATGACAGATGTTTCCCACTTAGACTTGGCTGTGGCCAGATGTGGCTGCCAGTTCAAGTGATCTGGGAAAAAAGATCCTATGTCAAGCAATTTTCTTTAGATTCGTCACTTTCGGAGATTCTCCCTCAGATCAATTGGCTACACTGTAGCCTGCCTTGGAGAATTAGGGGGTTGATTTATGAAGTACCCCTATGTGAAAGGCCAGGGTCTGGTAATATAGCCTAGACCAGGGGAGTCCATTCCTGATCCTGGAGGGCCACTGTCCTAAAGAGATTAGCTTCAACTTTCTCAAGAAACCTGCCTATAAGTTTCTAATATGCCCAGTGAATCTTTCAGGTTGTTTAATTAGGGTTGATTCTAAACTCTACAGGACGGTGGTCCTCCAGGAGCAGGATTAGGCATACCTGGCCTCTATACTCGGCCATATTCCCTTAACGGAAAGTTATTTTGGGAATGTTGCTTGGGCCCTAACCCTTGGCCGAAAGGGATAGTGGAGTTGGTGCTTGCCTTAGGAAATGTGGCATGCACTTCACTCAGCATGGCAGAGTGGGTATTCCATTCCCTATAGCGAGCACTAGAGGACGCAGTTCGAGTTTGCTCAAAAAGGAATGTCTCAGGTTACCATGTCTCCCTGAGAATGGAATGAGACACTGCGTCCTCTATTTTTGCCAAGGCTCAAATGTGAGAAATGCTTCAGACGAAGAAGCGGATGATGTATTCTTCCAGCCCCCTCTTATACTGTGGTCACGCCGGTAGTGATGTCACAGACTGTGGCCTGGCCAATATTATTATTGTGTTTATGTGCTTCTGACACCAATCACATCGAAGTTTTACCCACATACCATTTATTTGCATATTCTTCCTTCTGAAAAACTGCTAATTTAATTACCTTTGACAAAACTAAAAACATTAATAAGACATTTGTCTTTGTCACAGTGGCCTCTAGTGGAGCTCAAGGGCACTCTCATCACTTCACCTCACCTGGACTCACATTCCATTATGGACTCAACATCCCATCATGCACTGCACACCCACACCTGTTCAAATTCTGTAATCAACACCTGTTTCCAATTAACCACACCCAGACACTCATTACTCACTGCATTTAAACACGCACCACACTGAGACAGTTTTTTAAGTGGACTGGATCCAGAGATTAGTCTCTCCTTGCACTGGGAAGATCCCAAGTGGTCTCTGGCTGAGTTAATTTACTTTGTCCTTTTTCATTGTGGTTCGACATTTGCCGTAGGCGAGGTGATGGAGGATACCCCCTCAGAGAATGATTGGCAAAGTGACTACTGCCCAATGATCGTCACCCCAGAACTTCAACCACAATCCCCACCACCACCACTGCACAAGATGGCTGCCACACCTGAGCTGCTGCACATGATGGCTGCCACCCGTGAACCGCTGCTCAAGATGGCCGCCCTGCCTCAGTCAAGGTCAGCAGACAAGATGGCCGTCCTGCCTCAGCCTGAATCATGGCACAAGATGGCTGCCGCTCATGAACCCTTGCATCCGAAAGACGTTGCCCCTCAGGAAGTTCCGCCGGTGGTTGCACGACCACTAGGGGTCATGGTGAAAGCCAAAGCCTCACTGGTGGTTTCGCCGGTGGCTGCACAACACCCCGAGGTGCAGGCTGAGACCATAGTTCCGGCCCTAGAGGTTCCGCCAGTGGCTGCACAACACCTGGAGATGTCAGCTGTGACTGTAGATTCTCCAGAGGTTCCCCTGGTGGCTGCACGACCTCTAAGTCGGTTCATTCTGGTTGCTGAACCCTTTCCGTGCTCGGCCTCAGACACGGAGATTCTCAAGCAGTCATTCCTGTTGTCAGGTCCGGTGTCCGAATTTCGGCCAGGAGTGCCGATCCAGTCACCCGCGGATTCCAGTCCACAGTTTCCCAATCTGGATTCAAAGTGGGAATCAGATACGCCTATCCTAATCCCTGCAGATTCTGGTCCGCAGTTTCCTACTCTGGATGTAGAGTGTGGATATGATGAGCCGATCAAAATCCCCGCGGCTTCCAGTCTGCAGTTGTTGGGTCCCAGCCCCGAATCACAGTCAGGGGAACCGTTGTCAGGTCCGGTGTCCGAGTCACGGCCAGAAGTGCCGTTCCAAATCCCTGTGGATCCCAATCTGCAGTTGTCGGGTACCAGCCCCGAATCATGGTCAGGAGAGCCGTTGTCAGGTCCGGTGTCCGAATCACGGCCAAGTGAACCATTGTCAGGTCCGATGTCCAAATCACGGCCAATTGAACCGTTGTCGGGTACCAGCTCCCAGTCATGGCCAAATGAACCATAGTCAGGTCCGGTTTCCGAATCACAGTCAGACCATATGACCCAGGGCCGGCACAGGCGGGAGACCTCCCCAAGAATTTTTTTTGGGGGGGTAGGTGTGCATGGGTCATGATAGGGACGGGTGGGATGGGGACCGAACCATGGCCGTCCGAGGGCCCAGATCTGCTATTGCCGCCAGATGGTCCAGATCCACCATGGTCGTCCACCCACCCATCCCTCCCTTACACTAAGGACTGCTCCTCCCTACCATGTTGGTTTTCTATGTCACAGTGGCCTCTAGTGGAGCTCAAGGGCACTCTCAACACTTCACCTCACCTGGACTCACATTCCATTATGGACTCAACATCCCATCATGCACTGCACACCCACACCTGTTCACATTCAACACCTGCTTCCAATTAACCACACCCATACACTCATTACTCACTGCATTTAAACACGCACCACACTGAGACAGTCGCGAAGTCTTGATATCCATGTGATTCATTTCTGAGCGTTTTTCCCGTGTTTGTTTTCTGTGTTTTTGACCCATTGCCTGTTTTGCCCTAGTTTGACTGTTTGCTGCCTGTCTCGACATTCTCGCCTGTTTATATCGACCACGAATCTGCTCTGTCTCCTCTGTATCTGTTTGCCTGTGATCTTGACCCTGCCTGCTGACCACCCAATAAAGAGTTAATGCACATGGATCCGCACGTCCCCGTCTCCTACGTTACAGTCTCAATATATAGTCAATCATTTTATTTGCTACATGTATTTCCTACATAAATTACTCAATAAATCTACAACCTTAATAAATAAATAATAGAGGAAATTAGAATTTGAAACAATTTTAATTTAATAATTTTACAATAATTTAAGAATTAAAAATATATATATACACATGCATAGTCAAAGCAGTTGTTTAGTACAGTGCTAAGATTAAGATTAAGGAACTCCTTCTTCCCCTCAGCCATCAGACTTTTAAATGAGTAGCCAGTGGACACGAAACAGTCTCACATATCTCATAGAATATGTGGGCTGAACTGCTACTATGTGTCTGCACAAGTCAACATTGCACACTCACACACAGGGATATGTATATACTACTGATACATGTGGACTCGTCAATGTGAATATTACACATGACTATATTGTTGGTTTGCACGATCAGTATCACACACTTGCACATACAGATGTACATATGTCTATATCTATTCCTGCAATTTGTATTTATGTGTATGTACGTTCTGTTTAAATCTTTATATATATATATATATATTTTTTTTTATTTTTTTTACAAATTTTGCACTTGTCTTGGCATTAAGTGTGGACAGCAAAGTAAGAATTTCATTGTACAAGGAAACTTGTGTTCCTCACTGTGCACATGACAATAAACACTTTGAACTTTAAGATAATTTTTTTTGCATTCTAGAGGTTTACAGAAAAATAAAGTCAAATGAGCATTTTAGCCCTGTTGTATCCTATATTGTCATTTTTATTTCTTGAAAAAAAGAATACCATATCCTGTTGCCATGACTTTAATGCAAGCTCCTCTCGCCTAGTGTTAAAATAGAGACAAGTTGAACCTAATATGATATCAAAATGATAACAACAATGATAACAAAATCTAGGACTAAACCATGTGTAGTGTTTAGATATCTGCTGTAGTTGTACATTTTTTTGTTAAAAAGTTTGAGCCATGTCCGTACTAACAGACCTCATTGTCATGCGGTGGCAGTTGTTGAAGGAGTTGCTTGATCCGATGCTTTTCACCAATGCTGTTGACATAAGGAACCTTATCCTCTGGGAAAAAGCTGTAATACTGATGAACCTGTGTTTACACAAACATAAATAGACAATAATTCATTCAAACAGCGAGGAACAATATCAAAAGTTTTTTCATAATAAAGAGTACATACATTGTGTATATATGGGAATATGGGGGAAATGCCCCCTTAAGAACAACGTGGATTTAGTTTAAATTGTAATATATTTACATATAAGTTCAGCATGTGTAATAAAATTATGAATTAGTATGGGAAACCATACCCGACCACATATCACATCCTTTCCTTTTTTTCCTTTCCATTAAAATTGGTTTAATATATATGTAGGTCAATATGTGTGACGATCACTTTACATCAAATCAACATCAAATTTTAAGCATACAGTTGATGTCATATTGGCATTACATTGGTTTATTTAGGATTTAAGTAAATTTGTGGTGTAATACGAATTTTACTTGATAAAGTTTAAATATAATTATTATGAGGCCTCAAAATATTGGTTTGTTGACAGTATTCACTATAAAAAAATTAATTAATAAAAAATAGAGAAGTTAACTATCTGGTCTGATATTCATACTTCCCTTCGAATTACTACTTTTAATATCATACCATAATTGTCACGTTTGGCGTTAGGCTGCTGCAAAGTATTGTTGCGACCCCGCTTCATCAGCGGACAAAGGCAAGGCAGAACTGACTTCGGTGAAAATCATTTAATAATCAAAGTGCAAAATAATGCTGATCGAAAGTGCAGGGATCAATGCAGACGAATAACAACAAGCAGAGCAGACACTTACAAACGAAACGTTAATCACGGATAAAGAGAACTGAAAAAGACACAGTTAAATATACAAACTAATTACAAGAAAACTCACAGCACCTGGGGAAACACAGCTGGGAAACAATTACACACTAAGGACCGGTGGGGGGTTACAAATGACAGGAGCACATGAGGGAGAAAGAATGAAAATAAACACAAAGCACGTGGACATGAAATGAAAACATTAACAAAAGTCTCATGGAGCGCCTGAGGGCGTGACTGGGGTGGGTGGGTGCTCTGGAGGCGGCCCGGGACATAGTCATAATAGCCCCCAGAGCATTAAGCACTCCCGTGGCTGAGGCGGGTCTGGGCCTTTGGCTGGCCACGGCTGGTCAGGGTCCTGGGCTGACCACGGGAGATCGGGGCCTTTGGCTGGCCACGGCTGGTCAGGGTCCTGGGCTGACCACAGCAGTTCAAGGGCGCGGCGCGGCGCGGCGCGGCTCTGGCAGTTCATGAGCGCGGCGCGGTTCTGGCAGCTCGTGAGTGTGGAGCGGCTCTGGCAGCTCGGGAACGTCACAGCAGTTCAAGGGCGCGGCGCGGTTCTGGCAGCTCGTGAGCGTGGAGTGGTACTGGCAGCTCGGGAACGTGGCGCGGCTCTGGCAGCTCGTGAGCGTGGAGCGGTTCTGGCAGCTCGTGAGCGTGGAGCGGTACTGGCAGCTCGGCAACGTGGTGCGGCTCTGGCAGCTCGTGAGCGTGGAGCGGTTCTAGCAGCTCATGAACGTGGAGCGGTACTGGCAGCTCGGGAACGTGGCGCGGCTCTGGCGGATCGTGCAACTCCTCCTCCACCTCTGCTGTAGGAGGCTCAGGCCACTGCAACCGGCTCTCCTGGCCGTGAAAGTGGACCGAAGCCCTAGAGATGTGCGCATTCATGTCCGTGGAAAAAAAAAACAGTCTGGTGTGTTCGTGGCGCGGTGGTGACGGGATTCGCCCAAAATCCCGCTCGCGAACGATATGTGGCCAGCGTGAGAAACAATGCTGACTCCCACGGTAATCCTGCGATGTCTGGGATTTCAGATTCCCACAGAAAAGCAGCACCATCTCTAAACAGCTGGATAATCTCCACATCACCCAGCACAGACTGTTCGGCGAGTTTGTAGAATTCGTGAATGTAATCCTCGAATGAAGGTCCCGAGCGGATCAGCTCAACGAGCTGAAACACGAACGCCATCTCAAATATGATCCGTGATTCTGTCACGTTTGGCGTTAGGCCAAAACTGTGTTTATGCAGTATCAAACGCCGTTGGTCTGAATAATGTTACTCGATTCTGATTGGCTGCTGTGCATTCAAACAGTTGTAGTTCCAGTCAGATTAATCACCTCTAAATTAAAGGTGCTCTGTGCGATGCTGTTTGACGTCACTTCTGACATACTGTACAGACCAAGAAGCTCCTAACACTAACATTGAAAAATGGCATACGAGTGTCACCATTTCATGTATCGCCTGTTATTTACTGTAGAGCCGCAACTCGTGGAAGAGGTCAGGGACGGGGAAGAAGAAATCTGTGTCTTGTTTACTTTCTTCTCTATTTCTCTTCTTCTCGCCTTATATTCCTCCGAGCCTCTTTTCTTCGGTCATGCCTCAGCCATTTTCCAAAAGTAATATGCAGTATTCAGCTAACCCACTCTCAGATTCACGCTGTACAATCAACTCTGTCTATTATGTGCACACGCATTAAACCCCACCTCTTCTTGCCGATTGGTTGGCCGTAGTTTGTTATTGTTTTGTTGCACATCCTCTGCCCATAATGTTTGTTTTGGTATTGCAGCCTCTGTGTTGTCTTTCGAGACCGGGTTTTTTCCCAATGTATTCAGAGGGCAGACAGCAAGACGATCAAGGGTGATGCATACGGTTTGAGATAAAAATGAAATTGAGCTAAAATCTTGCAACATCGCATAGAGCACCTTTAATGCACTGCCTTCACTAAAGCAGAAACGGATTTAATTTCATGCATATTATTTTGGATTTTTATATTTTATATATTTTTCATTAACATGTTTTTTGTTTCTCTCTGCAGATAATCAAGAAGTTTTGTGAGTTGCTGATAAGGGAAAGCCAAAAAGGTAAAAAATGTATTATTTAATGTTAAAGATGACAGGCATTGTCTGTGTCACCTTCAGCAATCATTCTAATATGCTAATTTATTATGAATGCCGGAAACAGTTGTGCTGCTTAATATATATATATATATATTTTAAAACCTGTGATACGTTTTTCAGGATTCTTTGGTGAATAAAAAGTTAAAAAGAACAGCATTTTTTAAATCATTCAAAAGATTGGGATTTTTTTTTTAAAGAAATGTATACTTTTATTCAACAAGAATGTGTTAAATTAATAAAAAGTGATAGCAAAGACTTATATTGTAGGAAAATGTTTATATTTTGAATAAATGCTGTTCTTTTTAACTTCTTATTTATCAAAGAATCCTGAAAAGAAAAATTGGTAGCACAACTATTGCCAACATAGATCATTCTAATAATAGATCAGCATATTAAAATAATTCCTGACACTTAACACTAGAGCAATGGCTGCTGATTCACCTTTGCGTCACAGGAATACATTATTGTCATATTGTCACGCGATTCACAGATTCGTCAACAGAAAGACTTTTAATAAACTCATGTAGACATGAAAATACATAAGGGTAGACACTTGACGACCGAACAAGGAAGACTAAAACAAACAGACTTTAAGTACATGAACTGATGAATGGAGAACTCAAAACACATGGGGAACACGGCAGGGAGTAAATTAACACAATGAACTAATGCTGGATGCTGTCATGGACCAGAGTCACGGGTAGCCTCCAGGGTGGTCTCGTAGCTTCTGGAGGCCCTGGCGGATCGGGGACCTTGAATGGCCATGGTGTATCAGGAGCTGCGTGAGGCCATGGTGGATCAGGAGCCTCATGAGGCCATGGTGGGTCAAGAGCTGTGTGAGGCCATGGTGGATCAGGAGCCTCACGAGGCCATGGTGTGTCAGGAGCTGCGTGAGGCCATGGTGGATCAGGAGCCTCATGAGGCCGTGGTGTATCAGGAGCTGTGTGAGGCCATGGTGGATCAGGAGCCTCACGAGGCCATGGTGTATCAGGAGCTGCGTGAGGCCATGGTGGATCAGGAGCCTCACGAGGCCGTTGAGGGACGAGGTAGCCCCCCAAAAAAAAATTCTTGGGAGGTTTTTCCTCTCATGTGGGTGCTCTTGCAGAACAACCTCAGGTAGGCGCTCCTGCACTGCTATCTCTGGAGGGCGCTCTTGCAGCGCGAGCTCTGGACGTGATTCAGGATCAGGACTCAAGTACGGCTCTCCTGGCCGTGATTCAGGATCGGGACTCAGGTACGGCTCTCCTGGCTGTGATTTGGGATCAGGATTCAGATACAGCTCTCCAGGCCGTGACTTGGGATCGGGACTCAGGTACGGCTCTCCTGGCCGTGATTCAGGAACGGGACTCAGATACGGCTCTCCTGGCCGTGACTGCGGAACAAGAGTCCGCGGGAAATTGGATCGGCACTCCTGGCCGTGAAGGGCAAACTGGACTTTCAGGGATCGGGATCAGCACTCCTGGCCGAGACTGCGGAAGTCACCGGGCTCTTTTCGCAGATTTAACAGACTGCATTGCTGGGTCGAAAATCTTGGTCACTCGGTTATTTGGCTGGGTAGACATCAAAATACATAAGGGTAGACACTTGACGACCGAACAAGGAAGACTAAAACAAACAGACTTTAACTACAGGAACTGACGAAGGGACAAAACACATGGGGAACAGGGCTGGGAGTAAATTAACACAATTAACTAATCAACAGACAGGAACAACAAAATAAGGGCAAAGGCGGATACATAGGGAGCAAAGCACAGGACAATGGACACATAAGGTCTGACAATTATATTTTGAAGTGTATTATTTTATTATTATAGATTGTTTATTATTATTGATTATTATTGTAATAGTATTTTGCAGTATTACTGTTTTTCTGTATTTTTGATCAAATATATGCAGCCTTGATAAGCATAAGAGACTTTAAAAAACATTACTAGGCTTACTGATCCCAAACTTCTGAAGGTAGTGTATGTATATTTCTTCTTCATCAAAACATTTTATGTGTTGCTGACATGTAGCCTCCAGCTGTCCTTCATATAATGAGGTGGATGGGGATAACGAGAACAAGACCAAATGGACCCAATTCAAACGATTTAGTGAGACGGAGTGGTTACTCTTGAAGCAGTGACTAAATCACAAGCCATTAAGACCCCAGCTCTACCTTATAAGATGTTAATCTGCACAAAAATCCTGATTTATAATTGAGCCGTTGTCTCAAATAGCATACACATAAGATAAAGACAATAGCTGTACTGGGATTTCAGTTATTCCTTTAAAAGTGCCATTTTAAAGCAGCACCTTGTAACTTTTGACGCAAAACTGCATGCAGAGGTTAATAAACAGAAATGCACACATCCCGCGAAAGAACATTCTAACTGGAGCTACTTCTCTGAGTTTGTCTATGGTGATTCACGCAGGTATGTGTTACTCCGCAGCAGTGATGACCCGACCAGGCTACAATAGTCTAAAAATAAGCACTTATTATAATTGTACTGCTTCAGCCGCTCAATGAACAGAGCAGATGCAGAGAGAGAGAGAGAGGCGGAGAGTGCACAGCTAAAAAAAGAGAGACAGTACCGGCGACTCTCAGAAACAAATTAAGATTTGGGCAAAAACTAAAGTTTATATTAAGAAAAATTACATTTATAAAATATATTATAGTTGTTATGTCTCTGCTCCATTTAGCTTTGGATCATGCCGTGATTTGTTCCTTTGGTCACATATGTTTTGCAGAAGCTTCTCGATAAGTCCTTGTATATACGCTCTCTCATGTTTTGTTTTCCTGTCGGTTATTGTCTTGATTTTTGTGCCGAATGCTTAGTTTCTCTTGACAGTTTTTTTTTTTCTCCCACATTGTGTGATTACTATAGTATAACCACGGAGCCTGTGACAGAATAAGCGGCCAATAAACATAAGGGTTTAACTATAATAATAGTTTTACTCTGTTTGGAGCAACAAGGGCAAACACTCAAGAACCACACAAGGAATTTATTAGAAGACATTCCTCACTCATTTTCCAGTTTGCTTACTTTGTGTTTTTTTTACTATGCTAGCCTGAATGATTGATCTAAGACACGCCTACCCAGAGACAGTCCTTGGGGAAGTTTTGCCACATTTG
This sequence comes from Enteromius argenteus, assembly GCA_032357425.1. Lineage (NCBI taxonomy): Eukaryota > Metazoa > Chordata > Actinopteri > Cypriniformes > Cyprinidae > Enteromius > Enteromius argenteus. The sequence continues at coordinate 2,876 of JAUCMR010039217.1, read as the reverse complement.
TGGAGTGGGTTCAGGTGAACAATGGATCTCCATTCACTTCTCCATCTCTTCTCACACAGTGATTGCCTATCCCTAGCACTGGCAGAAAGCCCCAGACTGCCATGATGCATGAGCCTGAAAAGAGGACCAAGTCAACTAGTGCCACGGAGCCCTGCTGAGGGTGAGCTGCAGCTGGTCTCTGCAGAATTTACAGGTTTTTTTGTTGTTGTATTTTTTAAGAGGAATTGCCCTGTCCCCGCTGGTAGAGTACATCATGAAATCACCTGTCCTCCTGCTGACCTGTTCAACATAAAATCTCCTGTTTCTTCACTGGTTCCATTCAGCACAAAATCTCTTATTACTCCAGAGATCCCTCTAAGCCTCTCTCTTCTGGCTCCTCTTCTACATATAAAACCATTGTCCTTAGTCACTCCAGATCCACCGCTATCTTTTATGTTCCCACTTCCCCCTTGGTCTCATAAGCTGTCTGCGCCACTGTGGCAATCCAGGCCTTTAATATTCAAGAGAAAAAGATGGGCAATTATTTTACTCCACTAAATAAGTGGTCTAATGACTGTTACATTAACCACTTAAAAGTTGTTTAAAATCAATGTGTTAGTCTTTAGGTTTTACTTGGTTTTCTCTGTGTATGTGTTTGTTACTCTCAAAGCTGTGAGTCCCTGACAGACAGACTGCAACAGTTTGACTTAAAACGTTTGTGTTCTACTGAAGAAAGAAAGGTGCCTACATCTTGGATGTCCTGGGGGTAAGCAGATAAAAATCTAATTTTCATTTTCTGGTTAACTATCCCTTTGAGGCAGTCATTGCCTGCAAAGGATTCTCAACAAATTATTAAAATGAACATTTCACGAGTTCACGCTTCCTCATTAATGAATGGAATGAATAAAGCAAATTTGGTGTGCTGTCCGGGGAGCGAGCCGGGAGAATCGGCAGACTCTGAACCCTAGCGGCTTGAGGTTTGAGGTTTAGAGGTTCGGTGTCCGGCTCGATCTCCGTCTGCCCCCCCCTGGAGGAAGGTGTGGAGCTAAGGAGGAGATGGGGAGGAGGATTGCCGCTTCTGCTCTGCTCCTGCTACACACTGCCGCACTGCCCCTGCGTGCGGTGTGAAAGCTCTTATCTGTTAACATGGGCGCCGGAAAAAATATGCGCTGCTTAAACACTGCTGACGCATGCAGTGTGAAACTGGACAGAAGGGCTCTACACTGTAGCTATCGTTAGAAGAGCAAAAAAAGAGAGGAAATCCATGACTTACGTAAGGTGCGATTGGTTACAGCGGTGTTCAATCAGTGCAATGGATGATGAGAAATGCAGTCCAAGGTGATGTGTAACAGTCCATGTGGTGGATAATGACCTCTTGTGGTGAACAAACAGATGTTCATATACTGGATTCGTGACACTTGGATCCTACTCTTTTGTTAAGTGCTGTATATTACAGTAGCACATGACACATACATTATATTAAGTATCACATATAGTAGCTTAATAGTAGCCTTCATTAAACCATAAATGAGACAAATATGCAACGTTACACAAGATCTGCCTGCTCGCCCATATAAAAAATTCCTTCTAAGGCGGAACATAAAGTCAGAAAAACACCTGATATATAAAAGTGGTTAATCCTTTCATTTGTCATAACGCACACTCCATGTTGTGTGACATTTGCAATATAGCAACATGTTTTCACCCATTGCCAACAAGGGTGTACAATACAACAGCCAGTGCAGCAGGATTCAGATCCATCAGTGGGTGAGCAATGAGGTTCTTTCTAAGATCAGAGAACTCAATTCACAGTAATCAATCACTGATTAGATCAGCAAAGCACAATTTTTTTAGTCAGCCAAAACACATCACTGGACCAGATAATGGTCAAAAAAAACTTTCTAGACTTGTTATTCTTGGGCATAGTAACTAACTTGTATCTAAGTCCTTTTAGTGCTTCAATGATTACAATACTCACACACACTTTTGTAAATTACCCTGTTACTATATCCATGTTACCGTGTGACACACTGATGAGCATTAAAACCATTTAACTGGGGTTCACTATCTGTTGGTCACTGCAATGTTGTGACAACATTATGGGGATTCACTTGGGGGCCCCAATCACTTCTGACTTTAAGAGAAAACACCAAATGAATATTGGCTCGTGGATTCTATGGGGACGTTATATTCTCCTAGGCCACCCCTGGTTACCTCCCTATGACCAGGATGTAATCTCTGTAACGTCCTTCTCCAGAAGACTCGCTTCCCCATCGTTGCTGCCAATCTGTAACTAAAAGTAGGAAAGATTGAAGCAATCTTTTATTGAAGCTTGAAATCCCTTTTCTTAAGAAATGGTTTTCTGTCACAGGAACGGTGGCTTGACTATCTCCAGCAGCAATGCTTTCACCTGTCCATACAACGTCAAAGCCTAACATCATTCGACGTTGACCTTTGGTCGGTTTTAGGTTGCGACATTAACTAACCAAAATCCAACTTAATCTTAATGTCATAATGTGATGTCTATACAACATCAAAGTCTAACATCACTAGACGTTGACCTATGGTTGGTTTTAGGTTGCAGCATTACCTAACTAAAATCCTAAGTCATCTTAACATCATAATATGACGCCCATACAACGTCACAGTCTAACATCAGTAGACGTTGATCTTTGGTTGGTTTCAGGTTGCAGCATTAACTAACTAAAATCCAACGTCATCTTAATATCATAATCTGACGCCCATACGACGTCAAATCTAACATCAGGAGACATTGATCTTTGGTTGGGTTTAGGTTGCAGCATTAAAGGTGCTCTATGAAATGTTGCAGGATTTTAGCTCGATTTCATTTTTATCTCAAACCGTATGCATCACCCCTTGATCGTCTTGCTGTCTGC
>JAUCMR010038582.1:4503-22218 GCA_032357425.1 Enteromius argenteus | reverse complement strand
TAATGCCTGTTGAACATAACAAATACATTTTATGATTATTACAATAAATTTCTTACATACAGCTCCTTTAAATAATCTCAATTTGATAACTACAATTCCAAAAAGCTATCAATTGTCCATACCCTTGCAGATGGGGAATGAGCTGGCCAATAGTGATTTCTTGAGCCACCTTCTGGTAGAGATCTTGACTGTTGAGCACCATTGATTCCAGGATGGCTAGAGACCTCTGGAGCACAGCAGTGTCCATGGAAGATTTACACACATAACTGGCAATCTGTGGATGAAGTGAGAGGGGCTTTGATTGGTTACAAAGGATGGACAGAAATCTGGACACTGAATGTTTAAAAGCTAGAGTCCCATCACAATAGAGTTTGAACATGGTGCAGTTCAGTGTATTTACACTGTTATACAACCAGTTCAAAGAATTCCAGATTTTTTTTTCTTCAGATACATCAACTCAGACACAACCCCCTAACATCTGTGTGTAAATTATATGATCATATATGATGCGAAAAGCTTTTACAATTTTTTTTCTTTGTACAAACCATAAAAATAAACATATTTTTAAATAAATGAGTGCAGGAATAATTTAAACCCAAAAATGTACATTTTAGCCAAAGTCATTAATCTACTTATTAGTCACTTTTACAGCACTGCTGTGTTCATAATTGCACTCTTTCATCAAACGTTCAGGCAAAATGTATATAAATAAATAAAGACAATCTCAAATCAGAACTATACTATAGTGACATTACAGTCTTGTGATCCTGGTGTAGCTCTTTTACAGCTTAAGTTTAGCTTTTTACCTATGGGATTCGTTTTTAAGCTACATAGCTATGCTATTTTTTGTAAATCGTAATGATGAACATGAATGTGTAAGAATCATACTCTGTTGGTCACAGAACTTATATTCTGAGAGAACCGGTCCAAGTTCGCCTACAAAAACACATCATCCCCTGCAGCCATCTATTTGATACCCTATTCATGGAAAATGCCAGCAACGTCTGAAAAGACTTCCACTGATACCCATGTGAACGCACCTTCTTGATAAAGGCCACGGAGAAGGTGTCCCAGGAGACAATGCCATGGTCCATGAGCTCCACGAAGGCCGTCAGTGTAAAGGAGAGGAGGTCACCAAAGCTAAAAAAGACAAGACAACAGCCACTAGCCACGTCTCTACCGCTCACCTGCACTGAAAGAGCAGCTAAGCTTCAGCTTTACAGAGCGATAGCGGGCGAGAAGAATAAGTACAGGTGCAGCTGAAGAACAGGAGGACAGCTGATGATCCTGTCCTTCAGAAGAGCAGTGAATGCCAGAGAGTTTGGCAGCAGGAGCAGCAGTGGAATTACACTGGCAGAAATGATCAGTGGTATCATGCAGCAGTTTGTTTTTGGGACATCACAGTTATGATGGCTGAACATACAAGGAATATTTAGGCTAAATACAACTTAAAGGGATATTTCACCCAATAATGAACACTGTGATAATTTAAGCCCTCCTACGGCTCCAAACCTGTATGACTTTGTTTCTTTTGTGGAACAGTGTTCAAATCAAGTCAAGCAAGATTTATTGTCATTACACTGTATTTGTGGAGACATATAAAAGAATGAAATGTTGTGCCTAAAGACCACAGTACTATATATTTTAAGACATAAACCTACACATATCTTACCCAAGTAATCTAATTCTAAATACACTTTACATAAATGCTTCAATATGCAGTAAACATATGCTTTTGATTCCGGTGTAATTTTAGCATTTTTTTTTTACTTTTAATATTTTATTATTGCATTTTAGATTTTAACAATTTTATGAATAAATGAATATAATATATAAATAATGCATTATATTTTGTTTTATTTTTGTGCTTTTTTTTTTTAATACTACTTTTAGTACTTCAGCTTATTTAAGTTTTTTCTAATGTTTAGATTTTATTTCGGCTTTCAGTTTTATTAGTTTTAGTTTTAACTAACAATGAGAACACAATTAAAATATTATTATGTTCCTCAAAAAGGTCATTCAATTTTGGAACAACATGGGAGTAAGTAAATAAAGACAGAGTTGAATTTTCATGTTTGGATTAACGTCAAATAAAAGCAAGCTGTTATTGCACAGGAAATAATTTTGTACCTCAATTTGAGGGGGGAAAAAAGTAACTCAATTGGGCAAAAATCATGGGGCAAAAATCATGTCACTTATGCTGTTGATAATAGGGTAATTTATATTAAACCTCAAATATTCCTTTAAATAATAAGACTTATTTACTTCAGAGTTCTGAGTAAATGAGACCTTAATTAAATCAGCTAGTGTCCAAAATAAAATCTAATTTACAATTCCTTTCTAGGTTCAGATTTTTTAAAATGAATAACACTGCCCCCTATCGTCAAATACCTCAGTTCATGTCTTTTCATTATTTCTCATCATAAAAATACAGGTGGAACGAAAGGTAAAACTTACAACATAAACAAAAAATACAGCTTTTAACCCCCCCACCCCCCAAAAAATTAATAAATAAATAAAACATTTCAGGCCAAGACGTCTCAAATTAACAAAAACATAAATAGAAATAATAACAATTTCTAAAAAACATAAAAGGCAGAGCCCTACATATGAAATAGAAAGGACTTAATAAAGTAGACTGCACTGAGCTTAGTGTTGAGTATTTGAGGGCAGCAGGGAGTTAATACAGCATAAGTTAGACCTCATATTAAAAGACATTAGTTTGACAGCAATTCATAAATGTACCACTGGGAGCAGGAAGTATTTGCAGCTGGAATTGGGCAAAACCCTACAAATAATTACTATGGTGACATTGAGAGATGATGAAATTTCATGTTTATATTTAACATATATAATCAAGGATATTTAATGTTAAGTAAACGTAATGTACATGAAATGTGAGTTTAGCTGAGGTCACTGATTGTTTATGACAACCAATCATTTTAGAGGGATCCTGGGCAACAGGACTTTAAGCAACAAGCGGTTTTTGATAAACTTTAAGAGGAATGGAGGGTGTTACAATTATGGACAAGTGAACACATAATAAATAGAAGAAGAAAAAAAAAAGTTTCCCAAAAGTTAGTGCAAAGTTCCCCCTAAAGCACCAATGTTGCCCAATACCACATGCAAAAGAAAGAAAGATGATTTGGTTACATGGAAATAACATCCAAATAAAACCATCAAATCATCAGAAAAATGGTAGTGACTGCAGCAGCAAAGTGTTCCCATCTCTTTGATTGGTTTTGAGCACTGAGGCCATAGCCCAATCATGCAGATACTCGGCCCGGAGATTAGAGGGTAAGTGATAAGGGGGTTTCCAGCTTGAGGGGAGGGGCTTACCAGGGCTTCATAATCTTCTGTAGTTTCTGATACCGTCTGAAAAGATTTAAAAACTTTGACGTCAGGGAGACAGACACACACACTCATGGTCCAAATATTCCTTTATGAACCCATTATGACAATTACATTAGGAAAATCTGTGGAAAACCCATTGTTAAGGTTTAAACCGAAATACAGAACATCTTAAACATCCAGTGAGGCATGAGCTGAGACAAACCCTTTCTGAGAGACACAAAGCATGCAAAGCAGAACACTGGGAGAAGACGACTGCAAACACACACAAACACACACACACACGTACACGTTGGTTTTTGTGATTAACGGGGACTCTCCATAGGCGTAATGGTTTTTATACTGTGCAAACTGTATGTGGTTTTGCCCTACACTCACCCTACACCTAAATCTAACCCTTACAGGAAACTATGTGCAGTTTTTGATCAAAAACTTTAAGCCTTTTGAATTACGGAGACACTGAAAGTGTCCTCATAAATCACCTTCATATTGTAATACCTATGTCATACCCATGTCATTATACACATTTGTGTCCTCATAAAGCACATAAACACGCACACACTTTACACACATTTAATACACAACATGTGCTTTACTCCCTGTGGTGGTGTAAAGGATAAACAAGTGTATTTATTACAAATCATCATGTATTATATTGCATTCATTTATGACTCTAAAATGTCTCTTGTTTCCACTCATGGTTCTGTCAGCAGGGCTTAATACACAAGTATGACTCAACATGTTTGGTCTTTAAAGCTGAGGCACATTTCCTGTTTGCTGAACCAATGACTTGCACTGTACTTTTAAAACCTATTTATTTTCATAGGTTACATTTGGGACCATACAGTCTCAGAAAAACAAGGTTTAAAGGCTTCCACTGGGCTGGTACATTTTCAAAAAGTACAAATATGTACCATTTAGGTACTAAGTATAAATGTAAATAAGGTGCAAAGGTGTACCTTTTGAAGTACCTCAGTGACAGCTTTTGTACCTTTTTTCTTTCTGAGAACGCAATTTGGGTTGCAGACTGAATGGGATTGTGATGCATTTTATGCAGTTGTCAACAACAAATAAAAGTTGTATTCTTTTTTCTTTTCTTTTTTTTAAACCGGGCTGGTGTAAATGGTCACGATCAGGATTGTTTTCCCCTTTGAAAGTTGACATGTAGAAATTCAACAAAACATGTAGAACTTGTCAAAAGGCTGAAACAATGATCACATTTGATGCGTATTGTGTTCGTTTTAATAATATTGATCTACGTATGCACTTGTACGTATGCAAGTGGTACAACCTTGGAAAAAGTAACAAAGCCTCAATTATGAACCCATAACCTGATAATATAACAGTACTTTGAAATCTAAAATTTTATTAAGTGAGGGATAAGAAAGCACCATAAATATAAATACATATATTGCATTATTTAATGATTTATTCATGGTGTATTCAGAATTTATTCTAAAATGTTGTGGAAACTGTGATTATAGTATATTGTTTTCAGGATTCCCAAGTAATTAAATTTCAAAATAGCAACATTTATTTATATAGAAATATTATGTAACCTTATGTTATCGCTGATAACACTAAATTTTTTATGAAAAAAAAAATTAAAATCTTACTGACCTTAAAATTTGAACAGTAGTTTATGATGTCACTGAAGATTTGAATATATAAAGCCAACCCTAAATACACCATTAATAAAATGCAGCAAAAAAAACAATATATGCATACCTATATACCATATGGATACCTAACATGTAATAAATAAAGCAATATATAATACCATGCCTCACTTTTAACACTTTTCAACTACAATTTAATGCACTGATTTTGCTTCATTTAAATGTTAAGCAACATTTAACTTTAATAATATCGATTTAGTGTACAAATATTTATTATGTAGTTTCCCTATGCTGGTTACAATGACCAAAATTCAATAACAATTTAAAAACATTTTTTTCACAGCGTGCTACAGCAGCACATGACCAATAGAGGGAGCTACTACACCACTGACTCTTTAACCCTCCAGCCAGCAACATTCATGCCCCATGATGTCAGAGTACTTGCTCCATACCCTCGAGAGTGCCGTCATGCTTAAGTGTTTTGAATAATCATCGCCTGGTCAGCGGCTAACAGGAATTCACGGCAAGAATGTGAGACAGTGTGTATTTGTGTGCATGTGCGTGTCCACTTGGATTCTTAACGGTATGAAAGGACTGCATAGAAACCCACACATAGGCTCTTTGAGGTCAGAAGCTGTTGACATAGAGCTGCTTTATATAAAACATATTTCCGTGGTCAGCTCTCCAGTGTACAGAAATGTTGAAACACCTCGGCTGGCGGTGCAGAGCTCCGATAAGTAAAAACGCAGCTATTGATTCAGTGAAGTAAAACTAACATCCCAACGGCAGCCTAATTTCACTCAACCGGTGAAGCACCAGAGGGAAATCACTTCTGCTAAAGCAAGAAAATTAATTCAGATAAATATTCTACATGAAGTGTGAAAAGAGCCGTCGGAGTAGTGCGACCTTGACAAATGAAGAAAGGACAGGCATAATTAGGTTCGCATGTAACGGAAAACAAAGGCATGAGTCTGTGAAGTTCACCAGCTGGAGAAGAAACATTCATTTTGATAGGCAACCTAGTCTTTCCTCAAACAATTTCTTCCCTATAATGTTTCCTACTAGCCTCCTTTGTGTTTCTTTAACGCATTATTATTCCTTGACTCAGCCTCTTAAGTGTGTTTTTCCAGTCCTAGTTTTCTCCCTCCATGCTTCTGCACTTTGTCTCACTACTAAGGCGGTTTGTGTCTGCTGGCAGAGCTCGGCCTTCTCGTGGGACCATCCATATAGGAGCTGAAAAAGCGCCAGCTCAGCAGATAGTCCATCTCCGCTTTAACCTTCAACTGAGATGGTCAAGCCACACGGCTGCTTTAAATCACAGAGGAGACTGGAGGAGGGAGTGAATTGTATACACTTCATTTATTATTAATAGACCTGTGTCTGATATAAAATATCTGCCGTTTATTTGGATGGTGCATCTCTGATGTGATTGAGTTGGAAGGTGCACGGTTTGTGCTGTGATCGAAACACTACAAAGTGTCCTCAATCACAACATGTGCTCTCAAATCATGTTTTAAAAACACTGTGGCTCCAAAAACAACAAAGTGTGATCAAACACAACAGCACATGCTGTCAGACACAAAACAACAACACAACAAAGTCCCTTCAGTGTTGTTTCTGTGAGCATTTTGTGTTTAATGACATTAAAGGACATCTAAGTGTTTAAGGAGAGTTGTGTTTTGTTGTGTCTGGGGGCCCACTGTTGTGTTTTGATGTGATTAAAAGCATGTTTTATATTTGAGGGGACATCGTTATTTGTGTTGTTGAGGATCTTGCACTTTGTTGTGTTTGATCTGAAGTGCAACGTTGGGTTGTGATTAAGGAAACATTGTTTCATGTTTCATGGTATGTTGTGTTTAGGGCATGTCATTTTTATGTTGCTGGGATGTGTTTAAAGGCCATTATGTATCATCAATGCTAAATTGTTAGTTTTTGTTTTCTCTGATAAAACTACACTACTGTTACTCCAGTTTTAGTGCCACATGATCCTTTAGAAATACATTTTTTATTACCAATGTCGAAAACAGTTGTTGGAAACTGCAATTTTGAAAAAAGAAAAAAAAAAGTTCCAAAGAACAGCCTTTATTTACACAGAAATACTTTGCTGAATAAAGTAGCAATTTCTTAATAAACAAATAAATCTTACTGACCAAACAGATTATGTCTGTCTACAAGTTTAGTTTAGTGGGATTTGAAGTCTCCTACAGAGAACAGTGCAAGTCAATGGCTGCGTCTTTATTCAGGTTTGAATAGCTTAAGCCCTGCTTAAGAGGACACATAAATGAGTGAATATCAAGAGTGCTGTAATGTTAACAGAGAGAAAGAAGGAAAAGCAGCCAAACAGTTACTTACTCTGTGCCACTCTCCACCATCTGTGTGAGCAGCGAGATGCCGTCGAGGTTGATGAATTCCTGAGCAAAGGTGATGTCTCGTGAAGAGTTGGCCAGATCCTTCAGAGCGTCCAGCTTCATGTCCATGCTGGACGACTGGATGCGCTCGTGCAGCTGCTGGGCCATCTGGGCCTGTTACCATGGCCACAGAAAGAGGCGTGTTAATGAGAGTGTGACAGATCGTCATGTAGGAGGTCAGGCCTTTTAGTCACACAACTCAAGGAAAAAGGCGAGACTGCACTTCTCTAAATTACTGCCTCTCTGAATCCACAATCATTCCCTCATTAGAGAGTATTAATCATGCCAGTGTGTCAGTTAATGGATTTTACATACTGCATTTATACATTTTTTCATTTATCATTTCAATGCAATTACTAAATATAAACTATTCACCAAATTATATGCAAATAAATTAAAAGTTATTTTATGTATTATACATTTCTGAAATTTAAAAGTATTTGGATACTTAAGACACACTTACATGATAATAAAAGACATGAATTTCATTACATTTAAGTACCGGTATTATTTTAGCATCAATGTGGCACTATTATAGTTTTCATTTTATTAATAAAAACTATACATGTTTTTTATTATTTTTTATTTCAGTTATTTTAGTACATCAAGTTAAACTTAACGAAAAATGGCAAACATTGTTTTGGCAACTACCAAATAAAAATAAAATAAAATTAACTTTAAGTTAAGTTTAAGTTTAAGATTTTCAGTCATCAGTGATCATCTTTTCTGACCACATGCGACAAGACCTATATTATTTTAAATGATCTTATTTAAATGACAAACATCTTTTGTTTATAGATCATGACTGCATTACATGCAAAAGATCAAACCAATGACATTAATACTTTTCATAACTGTAATGTAATTTTCCACCTTTCTTCTGTTCAAAATAAACTTCCTTTGATCACCTTAAAAAAAAGCACCTTGACTGCATTAATGTAACCGAACACAGCATTACAAAAATATGTTTTATCATGAACACTACAGAACCGCTTTCTTCTGTGAAACCTATTGAAACCCGAGCACTGATGACTGTTAAATATCAGCGGTGGCTGGTGCAGAACATCACAGGAAGAGAAACAGTCATTGTTGTCATAATGCTAGAGGGGACAGTTTCAAATGTCACAGACATCAGCTTTAAATATCATCATACCCAAGCCACAAATTCAGACGGGTCATATGAACAGCAGTTTCTGAATGAAATCTTCATTCTAAAATAATGCGGATTCAAAACGACAATACATTTTCAATAACAAAGAGCCAATCCATAACCAGCGGAGAGAAAATAATGACAGCTGAGCACATTTACGCCTTCACAGGTCACGCAAGAATGTTTCTCAGCTGCTGACACTTTAGGAAGCTTTGGTAATGTAACCTATCACCCCTCACATCTGAAGGATTACAGGCCCCAGCTGGACGGGGCAGGGCTTCAGAGGATAAAGGCAGGTCCCTCCTGCTGATACAGCCTCGAGTTGCCAAAAATACATATATAAATTCAAATGTGCTACTCACAGCTGACGTAGTAAGCCGCAGAATGGAGCCATTTTTGATGTTGTTGCGATTCTGTGAAGAAAAAAAAAAAGAGAGAGAGAGAGAGAGAGGAGAAAAGGCATTGTTATGCACTGGTATGAGGCGTTTTTGAGCTTAACAATACAGTTTTGTTTTTGAGATTTTGTATTTAACCTTTTCAGTGATGTAGAAGTTGGTTGAGTCAGCATTCTGCAGGGCAAAGGTTTCAGGGTTTGGCAAGTTCCACCTAATGAGAGAACATTCAGATAATCATCAAAGATATAGAGATGTGTATTGCTGTTTAACAAAAACAGCATTGGTGTGAAGGGTGATGTGGAAAATGTTTTGAGATTCTTATATTAGAATACAGGTTAACGGTAACATTCTTTTAAAAACAACAACGCTCATGGTAATCAATGGTAATATCCTAAACTGTAAAGAAAAAAAAGATACAAAAGAAAAGATACAAAATAGTTTTGACATAGAACAAACTATTATAAAATGGTAACCACACATTCAAACTAATAAATGACCACTTATATATTTGTGGCTAACCCTGTAAACAAAGCAGTGCTGCACTTACAAACATGAATTATTAGACTGAGGTAAAATTAGGGGTTGGCAATATACCGATTAACCGAGTAAACACGATTAACCGGTAGAAATGTGTCAGCTGGTATAGAATCTGGACTATTGTCTCTCACACTTCCTCAGTGTGACGTTGCTACGCTACATGGTCACAAAAACGTTTGCATGCGTTTTTAAGCATTGTGGTTTAAAAACAAGTGATTTTAAGCCATTAAAACACAACCAGCAGTGAAAGATAACTCTTTTCACTGCAGTATATGCGAGCGCCGTCAGAGACGCACATGGAAACAGTGCTCATACAGCGCGGGAGTATTTAACAGAGTTGTTTCTCCACTTTATAGGCCTTAAACGATTAAAAACACACACATGTGTCAAAATGCCATTCTTTGCAAGTATCACTTATATACAGTTATTATGTCTTATGTGAAAACAAACAGCTGAGAAAGAAAATGTGTAACAGTAAATTGGATCAGTGCAGCTCTTAAAGTGACAGCAGTCTAATTTGCCTGTTGCCCATAATGCATGTTAATCATCCAACAAAAGAGACAGTTTTTCACTGCTCTTGACTAAATCATTTTTGTAACTTTAATAAGAATTAATTTCCATCTTATCAAATAAAAACACCCAAGATTTGCACAAATCACATGAATGGCCTATTTTAATATCAAATTGAAAGGTGATGAGTTTGCAGGTAAATGCATATAAATGTTACTTACCCCTCACAGACTTCTTTAATGATGGCTGAGAGAGGCTTTTTCTGTGGAAAACAAAATAAATAAATACTCTTCATATCCAGTTTTAATCAAACGATTAGTTTAACTTCAGTCAGACACTCACTGCAGGGTCTCCTCTCTCAAAATGTAAAGAAATAGTTCAGCCAAAGAGGAAAAATCAAGTCATTATTTATTCACTATGTTTTTCCAAACCCACATTACTTATTCTTCTGTGAAGCACGTAGTTATTAAAGAACTGAGGGGTCTCTTTTTGGTGTTGTGTTTTCAGATATCAACAGCTGTGCTCATGAAATGTCCTTTTATGTCACAAAAGGATTTTAAACAACATAGTAAATACTGGCAGAATGTAAGTTTTTGGGAGAAAAAAGCACATATGAACTTTTGTAAGATACACATGCATGAAGACGCATATACAGAAGACAAAATCAGCCATTGGCACTGACCTGGTCAATCTCCATAAGTTTGGGAAAGGCCCCCGGCCACTCGATGGCCACCTTCACAATGTCTGCTGGGGGCGGCATGGCTGCGCTGATGGAGGATGTGGCCGCTCACTGCTGCCTGGCTCTCATTCAAGCCTATAGAGGGAGACAGAGGGAGAAAGCTAGAGTTACACTACGCATATTTATTATTAAACAAGCCTCTTTTGTCAAATAAATTAATAGTATAAGCAGGGATGTCAAAAATACCAGTACTTTGGTAAAACGTCAATGCTAGACATCACAATTCTAGTATTTCAAACTACCGGTAGAGTTCCAATAAACACCTGAGTGCTGCTGTTGATTTGATCTATATGCTCTGAGGGTATCTTTCTTATGATCCACCTCCTTGCTATCTGTAACAACAATCGAGCGAACATCAAATGCTTGATTCAAAAGCATGCGTGACCTTGAGGTCAGAACAGAGAGCTCTTTCTGTCACTGGATAATTTGCTGCTAATGTGTAAGAGCTGACACTGACGAATCCTTCTGGAAAACCTTGAAAATGTATTTCAGGAATGTAAAGTTTTAACCGGTGCAGTGTCACTGTGAGAGATTCACTGTAAACAAGAACATTCATTCTTTGTGACATCTGATACTGGGACAATTTAATTACCGCAGTAGCTTCTTTATTCATGTCTGAAAATTGCTTTTAAAATAAAACTATATTAGCAACTATTCAGCTCAGTGTGGTTTTAAGATTAAAATGATTTGCCAAAAACTACAAGCTACAACTAAAGTTGGCTTTGTCAAGGTTAGGTTTCTTCAAAATCAGCAGTGTTGTTCTATATAATCGCAGTCTGCGCCAAGCTGCTGAGTACTGAGCAGTCATGGGATATGCAAACACAGGTTGTCATATATTAATGTGCTCATGGTTGTGTGTCATAATGACGATAAATTGACATGTTGACAAATGACTCATTTTTGCGGTTTAGTTTATAAATAAATAGTCTTGGCGCATTGCGATACAATTCAGTACACTGAACTCTTTCTTTCAAAAGTTTTTTTTCTATTGGCTGAAATTAAATTGACTATTTTCTTTTAGCCCATTTCAAACAGCAATAAAGAGCAGCAGAGCAAATGAGCAAATGTCTCTCTCTAAAGCACATTAACAAATAAAGTCATTTGCACTATAAAGATAGGCTTTTTCTTTATAGCTGTAGTCAAAGTAACAGACGTTAGTTCCAGCCTAATTTTCTTCAAGTATCTGGCTTGCAATATTTACCTATCTATAATTATTAATAATTAGAATAATACTTTCAAAATTGTTATTATTACAGTTACATTTTAAAGATGACTAGCAGACTTAAAATGTACAACAGAATAAAAAATAAAACAGAAAATCCTCTCCAAGAAAAGGTTAGGTGAGCCGATAAAGAGAAAGCGACATCCGTTAAATCCCTGTGTAAATTATTTATCACTCGTGTCACTCGGGAAACTGTGGATCATCTTTGGTCCTTGTGGATAAACCCTGTTACATATTTAATCCCCCCCATTTCATAATGCATGGGGATGATTCTTGGACAGAAAACAAGAACACACACAGCCTGTGAAACAAGCATTCATTCAACCCATTCAAACAAGCTGCCATGTCACTCTGCCATGACTCATCCCATAATAATCTCCACAGACACTACCCAGGCTCTGTTGCTATGGCATCTGCTCCATCAGAACTTGCATCTTTCGAGGGTGGCTCTCTTGGAAAGGTTTCATTCCTCCTAAGAAGTTTACCCATTACAGATGGCATGATTTCAAGCTGACAGAAGTCAATAAATCTCAGTACCAGGATTTATGTAAAGCTCTCAGCTGTCGTTCAAATGGACAGAATAGCTGCACAGTTGTATTTTTTATCCTTTGGTCTTACATGATCTGACATACTGTAAACATAAATTAATAGAAAGAGGAGTTTAATTTAAGTGGCAACTATGTATCTACTACTTTATTCATTTTTATGTATGTATTTATTTATTTATCACAGGATAATTACAGGAGCACAAAACCCCCTTTACTGTTCACTGGCAGCTGATCACATCACACACACGTTCTTTCAAACATGTTTATACATTACTAATTACAGTAAGAATTAAATAAGAGAAAGAGATGATTGGTTGAGATGCCGCTTGATTTGAGGTGGTTACATGAAAGCGCTTAAAGACTAAGAATCTCTCGATTTAGTTTTTTTTTTTCTTTTAATATTTATGCATTCCACTTCTTATTTTTCTGAGTTTCTCAGGTTTGGCACCAATGCAAGAGAACAAAACTCATGCAAAAAGGTATTACAACATTCAAGCACAAGTGGTTTTATTCCACACTGTATGTTGACATAACAGTAGAGCATGAATGCTGGATATGTGGATACAACCACAAAGCAGTGGGACACAAGTAACAACCATGTAAGGTGCTTTCACAAAACCAAGTCTACTGAAGTTTCTTTTTTTTTTTTTTTTGCTAAAGCATTCATGTCTTGTCCATCAAAAAGTTCCGCAAAACAAAAGAGATATTAAAAGTAAAACAAATTAGCATTTTTGATAGACATGGTTTTCTTAATCCTACACAATAATGCTGTTGAAAGGAACCGAGAAGAAAACAGACTGACAGACAGGGTTTGATTTCTTCAGAGGGCTTAATAGTCCAGTCATTTAAACAAGCAGGCCTAGAGATGTCTCCGTCTCTCTGACGGGGGCAGGGACACACACAGCATCGCCTGCTCTTTCATTCAATCCCTTCTCTAAAACCCACTGAATAAATCAATCGCTCTGGCCAGTGGCCTTGTCCACCACCAGTTTCCTCAAAACATTCCGCCTTCATTGTGAGAAAACATAAAGCTGAGGAACTACACTATACTCTCATTACCATACTGCACATAAGCATAACATAGTGTTATAGACAGAAAAATATAGTATCGTCAATGTATATAGACTTAAACCATGGTATTATCAAGTTTTATGACATCTACTATGAAAATACCACGTCTTTAGGACCTGTACCATGGCAATTAAATGTTTTGGGACACATACTATGGTAATGCCATGATTTAAAGGACATGTACTACAGCAATACCATGATTCTGGACACATATCATTGCAATAACACGTTTTAGGACATGTGCCATTGCACACTGTGTTTTTAGGACATGTACGATGGTAATCATCACTTTTTAGGGCATGTACAATGGCAATTAAATTTTTTGAGACACATTACCATGGTAATACCATGTTCTGAGAACGTAGTATAGCAATAAAATATTTTAGGATACATACCGTGGTAATATGTTTTGAGGACAGGTACTCAAATGTACCATATCCTACCATGTTTTAGGACATGCACCATATTGTCACATTTCAGGAGAAAGAAAAAAATAAAAATATCGCAAATTTATGTACAATTACAATACCATGTTTTGAGGACATATACCATTGGCAGTACTACGCTCTTAAACGTACTATCTACTATGGTAATTTTAGAGTTTGTACTATGCCAATGCCATGTTTCTGAACAATACCACTGCAATACCAAGTTTTTGGGTAATGTAGCATGGCGAAATACCATTTACTTTTACTAGAGGTTTAACGGTACACATACCTGATGGTTTGGTACGTAGCTTGTTTTTCACACTTTGGTATGATTTTGGTACAGCAGGGAGGACAAAAATATTATTTCGCAAAATGCCCTTCACTAGACTTAACAAAAAACAAGTTGTAGACACTGATGACTTGCCTGAAGTAAATGAAATGCTGTGACATTTTGCTTACAAGCTGTTGTAATGACGTCTTTTCGTGACTGAAAGGAGGAGTGATTATCGAGATTATTGCAATCTGCACTGCCATCAAAACTGAGGTCTCACCACATTAAAGAGGGCCAAAATGGCATTTATTGCTACATATGCATACCAACCCGAAATACTCATACTAAATATTTTCAGCATAGAATTCAGTATGAACAGTGTACCATTACACCCCTAACACGTACTATGGTGCAACTATGTTTTACGGTTTGTCCTGCTATTGCCATACCATGTTAATAGATGTATACTATGGCAATACCATGTTTTTGGGCACATATCATGACAATACCATGTTTGTGAACATTTACCATGTTATTGTCAAGTTTTAGGTTATGTACAACTGCAATACCATGTTTTAGGACAAGTACTATAGCTCCATGCTTATGAACATATACAATGGTTAGGCTATATCATGTTTTTGCACATATATCACTGTAATACCATGTTTTATGACATGTACCATGGTATTCCCATATTTAAGGTCATATACAATTACAATAACTTGTTTTGGGACATCACACGATCAATGTAAAATTAAACTATCACAGTACTTTTTAAAGGGGTCATATGGTGTTGCTAAAAATAACATTATTTTGTGTATTTGGTGTAATGCAATGTGTTTATGTGGTTTAAGGTTAAAAAAAAACAACAACATTATTTTCCACATACTGTACATCATTGTTTCTCCTCTAAGCCCCACCTCCTGAAACGGGTCAATTTGTACAAAGCTTATCATTCTAAAAAAGCGAGGTGTGCACATACTGGAAATGTTACGCCCCTTACAGTACCATAACGTGGTTTCTTGTCCTGGCGCTATGTCATAAAAACAATAACAGCCATTACAAATTAGGCATTTGTTGCATCCAGTAGGGACATAATTACTGATTATAATGACCGAGTACTGTCTTGTTAGAAAAAGCACTGAACACACTCTAATATTTGTGTTGAACTGTTCTGGAACACAGCATCTCCAGAACATGGCGCCGACAACAACACTACAGCGAGAATAATAGCTCCGCCTTCTATCTTTCCGTAAAGTTTTGGGCGGTGTTATGAAAATTAACCCACACCGCGACGAGTGGTGTGTGTTTAAACGAGCCATTTTAGGAGGTGTGGACAAGTCATAACTTTATCTTAACTTAATATCTCTTTGGTTTTGAGACTTTAGTCTTTGCAACTTTAGAGATCTTATCTATGCACTAACAGCTTATAACACTTCAAAGAGAAAGGAACTTGAAATCGCATCATATCAACAACCTTTAACAAGAGACAAATTATAGCAATAACAATAGCTGAAGTAATTGCAGGTCACTCAGAAGCATAACTACAAACCAATCAGCCAACTAGTTTCATTAGTATTACTCAGAAATGATGTAAACTGCACTGTAAAATGAACTGTACTGTAACACATGACCCACAAGAAAGCTTACACGGGTACACGATCAAACCAAAAGCCTGTTCATCCTTGCAGTCAAACAGGGACTACTTTTATTAGATGCTGAACATGACGGACGGTGCAGCATGTGGTTGTCAGAGTGACAGTCCCAGTGCAGTTTAAATGTTAAGACTTCACTCACGCAGAGAGTACAACACCAGCAAGCCGAACAGCTGCAGTCCGTCAGTGTGAGAAGAAAGTGAAAGAATGCTCAGAAGTTCACACTCTCACCAGGTTTCGCTTCACTGGATTGCCCACGTCCTGTATAGATTTCAAAAGAGCCCTCCAGTGATTCATCTGACACCTCTACAAAGGGCCCCAGAGCACAGAGGGTCCACACCGGCAGAGGCTACAAAGGAGCAGCGAGCTTTATCTGCACTGAAAAAACAAAGACACGCGAGACAGCTACTGAGTTATTGCTACTCACTTTCATTGTCTGACCGACTCCAATTTCTATCCTGCAGGTCTGACCTGTGCCTTGTTCCTACAAAACCCTTCTAGACAGACAGAACTGTGGGTCCCGATTTGAGACATGCATACTTAGTCAATATCTGGTGGATTTCCATCCGTTGCTATAGTAATGATGTATACGTCAGAATGATGCCAAGAGACATTTTCATATGACAACTTGGGTGTAGCTGTCAGTGTGGAAGGAGAGGAGGGAAAGCTGGAGATTAGGACTGTGTTCACATCTATCTTGAGATCTCGCCTCGGTGCTAAACTCACGAGAGCATGCCGAACAACGCAACAGCCTTTCTGCACAATCATGCATGTACTGTATTGTGCAAAACCGCTGACTCACTCACTGTTCATAGTGAATGTCACACCATTCACATGAGGAAAGTGTGAGTGAAAATGAATGCATTCAGACACTGCTTTAGACAACACTGCACACTTTGCATGTTGCGCAAGGGTCATATAAAAGATTTATTTTAGATATGATTATTATTCATTTTTAGTTATTAATCTTTGTTAGCATTAAAATAAAGTAATAAAAAATATTTTTACAATATTTTAATCATTTTAATTATTGTTGTTATTATTACTAAAAATAACAACAGTAATTTAAATTATTAAAAAATTTGTACAAATATTATTAAAATATTGTAAAAAGATTTTATACTTTATTTTTTATGCTTAGAAATATTAATAACTAAGAATCAATAATAATAATAATAATAAAATATTTGTTAATTCTAGCATTAATGTAATCATAAAAGATAACAATATAAATAAATAGATATTTTAAATATTTTAGTTATATCGATAATGATAATGAACTAATACTACTACTACTAATAATAATAATAATAATATTATTAGTTTATTATATTGATGACTGATTATATTGGTGACTAAATTATAAATATTAATAACTAAACAAAATAAACTATTAATAATAACAAAATATGTAATGTTAACTATACATTTAATAATTTAAGAAGACAAACAATAATTTGTAGTTATAATTTTTAGTATTTTTTTGTTTTATCAATAATGATAAGCTAAAAAAATATTATTTTGTTTATTATATTAATGATAACAAAATATTAATGACTAATAGAGTAAACTAATAATAATAATAATAATAATAACACAATATTAATTATAGCATTAATAGTATAAGAGTAACAATAACATAAAATAAAATAATAGATATTAAATATTTTAGTTATATCAATAATGAGAAAGTAATAATGATAAATAATAATAATGATAATAATAAATAATCAGCGTTGTTATTGTTGTAAATAAATAAAAATATACTTTTATAAATATTAGTAAACTTAATAGTAAACATTTGTATTAGT
>JAUCMR010038395.1:9522-22274 GCA_032357425.1 Enteromius argenteus | reverse complement strand
CAGAAATGATACTATAAAATCAGACTACCCAGGAGGGGCATCATGAATTACCTCTCATCTCGTCTGTCTAACGCGTGAGAATGTGTCACGGGAGGCGCGCAAGGGTAAAATAAAAATAGCTAACGATAATCAGTACATTATAAAATGAAAAGAAGCAGGTTTTTGCGCTCAGATGTTTTTTAATCTTGTAAAATGCGAATTATTGTTGCAAAGTTTGCCCATCTATTGTGGCTAATATTACTTTCATAAAGACCCTTACTCCGTGAAGTAGCAGAAGTGAAAATGTGCAAATATTATTGGAGTGAATTACATGCAAGACTAATGTTTAACAGACTTTCATCCTTTCGCTTTAAAAAAAGAAAAAAAGAAAAATGGGGACTTAAATTAAAAGTATATCCACTAGAAGTACTTAAAAAGTATGTTCACAATTGTGTAGTTTACATTTGAACTTATTTAAAAATTAATTTAAAAGTTCATAGAACTTTTATTTCTCAGATAGGCTTTACAGTTAGCACAGTCGCTCTGATGATGAAGGGTTAAAATATGGAAAAGGATCTAACACGTTGAACCTGAACACTGATGAAAACCCTGTTCTAATGGGATAGTTTGAGACAAACGCTCAACAGAAACGTGTCCACCATGAAATGTGCAGCACCTGCTGAACATGCTGAAGCTGACAGTCATGCCCTGCATTATATCAGTGCTGTCTTTGATTTCCAGTCCCACGTTCTCCATGTCCCTTTTTCATCTTTCCCTGAGAAACTGTCTGCAAACTCAAAGTGAAAAGACCAGAGCGTCTGTTGAAGGATTTAATGCTAAATACTAAATACTAAAATAGTAAGCAGCAGCTGTTTTCAACATTGATAATAATCAGAAGTGTTTCTTGAGCAGCAACTCATCATATTAGAATGATTTCTGAAGGATCATGTGAAGACTGGAGTAATGATGCTGAAAATCCATATTTGATCACATCAATCAAACAGCGTGGCCTATTTTAAATTGTAATATTTCACAATATTACAGTTTTTAATGTGTTTTGATCAGATAAATTCAATCTGAACAACTTTGAAAAGCATTCGAGAGTAAATAACCACTCAGATTATGCTCTTATCAACATAAAAAGTGATTTTTATCTCTTCAGACTTGAAAAATGTTGTATGGATTAATTTTGCACAAGCCTTGTCCTTTTTGGCACTAGAACTTTTAAATCCTGTCATTGTATGGATAACTTAAATATTCATAAAAAATATTTTAATATTCCTCAAAACACATTTGTTTGTTTTGTTTATTTCTATAAGTGGCCTTTAATTTAGGGAACATATAGTGGACTGAATACATCTATGCACTTAGCGGACGCTTTTATAGTGATTTACAAGATTCAAGTTACAGTTTTTAATTTTACCAGCTCTTGCTTTCCCTGGGAATCGAACCCATGAGTGTGGTGTTGCTAGTGCCATGCTTTACTATTTGAGCTACAGATAAATAGATCCTAGTGTTGGTCACTCTGAGTGAAATGGACATTAAATTATTTCCAATGCTACATTTATAAAACATTACAATTATCCCTGCGCTCCTACAATATGTGCGTGAGAAGCAGATATCATGGAGAACACCCCAGCATGGCATGTGAGGGCAGAAATGAGAGATTTGACCCCAAACATGGATCCAGCGGCCTTCACCTGTTGAGCATCGATAATCTCACACCCAAAGATTTACAAGAACCTCAAACACTCTGCCGCTGCTCCTCGTAACAGGAGACTGGATGGATGAGTTATGGATAAAGGCTCACATATTCATCTCCTTCCTTCAAGCTTCACACTCATCCTTCACAGAAGAACTCATGTCCCGTCTGGCAGGTCAGTTTACTGTCAGCTTGAATGTTCAATTACATGCTGCATGTCACTGCCTCTCTATCAGCAGCAGGGTTACACGTCCATCCTGAACTCTCATTTACCATCTTACTGTGGGAATACAAAGAAAGTAGGTCAAACATCTATTCACTGCCACTCTGATCCCTCTGGCCAAATAAAACTATAAATCAATATGAGAAGAAAAGAGCACAGATACAGATAAAGTGAATAATTCTGACAATTTGCCACACATTTTAAATTGTTGCATTTTTTGATACAGTTCATGTATAACAATTTCTGTATTATAAAACTATCGTTTGATATTTGATATCATATTTATTTGTTTCTTCTGCTGATGAGACAAGCTGAGATGGTGTGTTGGTGACCCCAGCAGGCCTCATGCTAACTTTACCACAGAGACCTTATCTTATTGTGCACAATTCATCAGTGCATGTTTATTTTTTAATTATTATTAATTATTTTTTAATCTCTTAGGGTCAGATTTACTAATAATGTATAGGCAAACTCTCTTTTAGCACTAAAACTACTGTCAAGGATTTACTACAGACATGCAGAGAAACTTCCATCAAATGAACACTACATCTTTCATTTTTCTCAAGCATGTATATATATATAGATATATATATATATAGATAGATATAGATAGATATAGATATAGATATTCTACTGACTATAAGTAACTCTGTAACTACATGTCAACTAATTCACATTAATTAATTTCTATAAATTCTATACTTCTCAGAGTAGACTTTTAGGGTAGGTTTAGGGTTAGTAGAATAATAGTCAGTATGTAGTGTGTTGTGGACTCATCAAAATAAAGTGTTAGAAGATATTAACCAGACAGTCTGCTAATACTCTAATGACTGCTAGTTAACATGGAGTTGGAGAGTTACTTACTTATGTCCCTATCGAAATAAAGTGTTTCCTTATATTTATATACATTATATCATATTAATATATAAAAATAACACAGTATATACATGATTGTGTGTGAATATATATATATATATATATATATATATATATATATATATATATGTATATACATATAATAAATACACACAGTACACACACATATTAACAGACACATAAACTTTTATTTTGGATGCAATTTGACACACTCAATGCTGTTAAATATGGACATATTCTGCATCTCGCCTCTGTGGCTTCTGAAGGTGATCTCGGTCTGATCTCGAGTCTGGGTGGTCTCTCCGAGCTCGTCTGCAGTGTTCACTTCTACTCCCGAGAGAGTCTGAGACGAGGCTAGACAGCCCAGCTCTCTTTCTCAGCTAACTGGAGATGTGCTGGTCAGTTTGCACTGGCTCTCCACACTGCGGCTGGGGTGCAGATGCACTGGTTTTTCCTGTGGAAAAGGACTGTAGGACGACTGTCAAAGGGTCTTTCATTCGGTGCTGCACGCCAGGCCCTGGCCCACAAACTATGAGGCCACTATCCTTTATTCTGTGGGCCAGACACACTCCAAATGTCATGGCTTTGACTGATAAGCTGCTCCGGCTGCCTGTGATCGACTCGGAATCGGATTCGACCGTACATCTGTGATTTTCAGTGCATATAGCTCTAGGTGGAACATACAACACTCACACTGCCGATGTAAACTAATTGAGTGTACAGATTGCTGTTTTAATCAGCCACACTCCTCTGCAGAGAGACATAACGGCTGTTATTCTAGCGGTCTGTGAACAAAACACGAGGGTGAAGACCTTTTCACAGAAACGGCATCCCTGTGGTGCGTCATGAGACTGGACAGATCACACTCTCCGCTGTATCCGCTCTGCTAGAGAGCTCTTTCTGCCCTGATGAGCAGACAAACATTAAAGGCAATAATTAGAGCAATTCCTCCTGCACACATTCAGCAAAAGGCGCAAACGCTTCTCTCAATACGTCTCTCTCTCCTCAGTAGAGTCAGTGGACGCGGCCGATAGTGGCTGCTGTATTCCTAGAGGAAATTTACCGGTGAGGTCAGAGCGGTTCAGATGGCTCCGTGCCACGTCTGAGCATAAGGGTGAGTTTAAGTTGGGCCAGTGAATTAAACTCCCCACGGACGCATCTGTGTGTGTGTGTTTGGTTCAGTGGAAGAAACCTTGATGCAGTAAAACAGAAAACTCTTGCAAAGTTGGACAAATTAGAAAGGCATTTTGCTCCCAATGATTTAGTTTTACTAACTAGTGATCACTAATGATTGATGTTGCTCACCCTCAGTCCATCTAAGATGTAGATGAGTTTTTGGAGAAATGTGTCTTTGCATCAGTGTCTCATCAGTGGATGCTCTGCAGTGAATGGGTGCCGTCAGAATGAGAGTCCAAACAGCTGATCACAATAATCCACAGCACTCCAGTCTATCATTTAATGGATAATAAGAAAGAAACAAATAAATACAGCATTGTAACTTTAAACTTCTTGCTTTTTTTTTTTTATTATTTTTTATGAAAAATAAACACACGCACACACAATGTACACTCTTTCATAATTCCAAGAATCAGTCCACAGGTTTATACCCTCAAAATATTTCTAAATTTGATTTTTTCAATGTCAAACTAAATATATTCATCATAAAATAACATTGCCCTCTACCTGTATACAGTAAGTATCAATAACATAATCATCCATCTGTGACATGTTACCTCACTTCTAGTGTGATCAGTCCATATGTATTTAATGGAGATTCTCTTTTATTACATTATGTTTATGACAACTCAGACATTTTTCTTTATGTTGAAAACGGATGCAGCGTAATATATAGAATACATATATAGTAAATGGCCATTGATCGTAAATGCAAGTGTCAGCCTGTATTTCACAGCAAGCTACAGATTGTTTACTGCCTGCAGTGGCCATTATTCTACAGGACAAGAACAGCATCGAGAAATCACAGTTTGTTGAGGAAACACTTTTGAAATGTGAGGAGCAGTTTCAGAAACAAATGTATTTTTTCTTTATTATGTGAGACAGCAAGATAAGGCAGCAATAAAAGTGGCTGTAAAGTGTGCTGTCTGCATCAGGGAGGCCTTACTGTATGCCGGTGGAAAATATATTCTTTTTCTGAGAGTGTAATATTGCAAGCAGGACCCTGGCTTTATAGGAATATAGTGATATTTTCTGCACTCTTGCATACTTAAACAAAAACTCTATTAATGCCCAAATAATACATTCAGCTGGTTGTCAATCACAGATACAAAAAAGATACACACACACAAAAAATAATCAGGTTAAATATCCATCTTGTATGGATTTTCAATAAAACCTTTGTTTTGATTTGAAAGAGATCAAAAAAGAGATCACTCTTGAACATTTTCTTTTTTTCTGTTACACACTGTTAAATTATTAAGCAGTTTGTCATGAAAGTATTTTTTCTTTGTAGTTTAAGTAGCGACCACTGGGAGGTGCTGTTGGTATTTTATTTTTATTGAAAGTAAAGAGTTTCACGCACGTTGGGTGCGTTCTAATAGAAAAGAGCTCCAAACCTTTATTTAAAATCAACAGCAAGCTAGCTTTAAAAGCATAAGATCCCACCCTCCCTGCATAATCACTCTTCAAAGCCACACCTCCTCTGAAAAACATGACCGTGGGTAACCAGTCACAGGTTAGCGCTGTCAGATCATGTCAAAACATTACAATACAAAGCGCATAGTATTGCAATAATGCTGTCCATTGTAGCTCAGTCTGCAATAGCGTAATAATGCGTTGACGACATGTCTGCAAAAGTCTGTGCAGAGTTATGCAAATTCATACATTGACAGGCAGAAAGGACAGCCTTTCATAATCCTTGGACTGAGGGATATGATTGGACGAACATTGTATGTAACATTGTACCATATGCATACATGTAGACCACTTACCTTTTTGATTCCTATCAGGATGTGAAGAGACTTTTGACCAAGATAACAAAAATGTTTTTGAATCAAATCAACCTACCCTGCCGTTAAGGTACAAAATGTCAGTATTAACTGTAATCTATTCTATTCAATTCGTTGTGATCTGATTTATTTAAAAACCCACCTTGCTAAGTGTACTGTCATCATAGCACATGTATGCTGCTGCTTTCTCATTGGTGAGATTGCTTTTATTGTCTGTTTGGAGAAAAGCATCTGCTAAATGTTTAAATCAGTGTTAATTTTGACAGCAAATTTTTATTTAGTCTTAGTCTTTTGACTAAAATGGCATTTAGTTTTAGTCATATTTTAGTCATCTGAATTGTTTTTAGATTTAGTCTAGTTTTAGTCGACTAAATCTACAGCAAATTAAATCTAAAATCTAAATCTAATGGGTTTAGTTACTGTTACGTGTTCTGTCTGTTTAGTTTTGGTTTTTATGTCTTCCCGTTTTAGTTTTGTTTTGTCCTCCCACGTGTTTATTTCCTTATTTGGTAATTCCCGTGATTATTAGTTAATTAGGTTCCCTCAATGTTCCCCAGCTGTCTGTCATTTAGTTCATTATGTCCTTGTGTATCTATACCATGTCTGTGATTGTGTGTTGTAAATGCCAAAAGTGAGTTGAGACAGTAAAATCTAAGTTCTTCATTTACGCCTTCATGAAAGTTTCTCATTTCCACAACCACTGCACGTAACAGAAATCACAGACCACAACAGCTTAATGGACCGGGCAAACGAACGCCTTTTTGAGCTCCAGCAAGGAGATCGGCCATTGGAGCAGTATGTGGAGGATATTCTGAGCATTTTCCACCTGGTGTGTTGGAGTGATTCTGCTATTAATCTCTACTTTTGGATGGGACTTAAGGACGATTTATTTTGTTTAATTCTCCCTAGCGATTGTTGTAAATCTGTAGTCGGATTTCTAAATTTCGTTCTAGAGTTAAATAATTCAGAGTTTTATGTTGATATAGAGGATTTTTGTTCTACTCATCCAAATCTCCGCCTTCACGGCAAGAGCGCCATCCGAGACTTGCGCCGTTCAAAGCCCACGCCACCAGAACGCACACCTGAGACTGAACCACAAGATTTGATCCAGTTCCCCCACGGATTCCACTCCGCAATCACGGCCGGGAGAGCCGTCCCCTAACCCTATGCATAGCATGCGGCCAGAAGAGGCATTCCAGTTCCCCGCGGATTCCAGTCCACACTTTGGAGTCCTGCTCCAGAGTTTCGGCCAGGAGAGCCGTTCCAGTTCCCCTCTGAGCTCGCGCTGCAGTCTACCCATCCCAATTACCCACCAGACTCTGCTTTCCCTGGACACCCGCACGAACCATGGCACGTGCAGAGGGTAAAGGGGGGGGTAGTATAGCCAGATCTGCCATGGCCTCGAGAGACTCATGATCCGCCCTGGACGCAACGAGTGACTCTGCCCCTTCCGGCCTCCAGGGCACCCACCCTGCCGCCCTTGTTGTTGTATTTCATTTTGTTTTGGTGTTATTTATGGCGCAAGTTTGCGCCTTTTCAGGAGGGGGCGTAATGTTACGTGTTCTGTCTGTTTACTTTTGGTTTTCATGTCTTCCCGTTTTGGTTTCGTTTTGTCCTCCCACGTGTATTTCCTTATTTGGTAGTTCCTGTGATAATTAGTTAATTAGGTTCCCTGGATGTTCCCCAGCTGTCTGTCATTTAGTTCATTATGTCCTTGTGTATTTATACCATGTCTGTTTGATTTATCCCTTGTCTGTGATTATGTGTAAATGCCAAAAGTGAGTTGAGACAGTAAACCTAAGTTCTTCATTTACTCCTTTGTGAAAGGTTCTTTTTTTTTCAACAACCACAGCGCGTAACAGTTGCAGTGTAATTCATTTATTAAGCATGTCTCTAAGATTTCATAACTCATTATGTTTGACATTAAGATTTTATCATAATAGACACTGATTTAACTGTGGTGACACACAACACGCCATTATGTTAAAATTAAATATAACCACTTCTCATAAAGGACAAGAACATGGTCTTCTTTTCAATGACATGCCAATGGTTATACAGGCTAATTATGCATTCTTTATTGTTTACCATATTATTCATTATTCAAGCAGACATATTTATTTATATAAATAAATTTATATTAATCTTTAGAACTACTAAGTACTACATGATTCAGTCAGGAGCATTTAGGTTTTTTTTTTTTTTTGTTTGTTTTTTTTTTGCTTGATTAACATGACTTTGACAATAGCAACTAAATTAGGCTGCGGTCCCTTTAAAACTGAATACACGCGAATGCAATGCAAATTTATCCACATGCCTGCTCTTCTCTTAATCCCACATACTGAGATTTTTGAGTTTATGAGTTTTGATATGTAGGCTATAGAAATAGAAAGCTGTTTAAAACTGTAATCAGCTGATCACTGCGGGCGCCCACCTTAACTTGAATTAAAAACGTAGGGCAGCAGTTACTGTCAGGTTAACTTTTCTCAGGGTATATGTCTGGACCCTCCTCTCGCCAGGGGCCCGGGGCTCTTACGCACAGGTGTGGGCTGTGATTGGCTGTTCGGGAGCGCTGCTCCAGACACTCACTTAACGCGCACTGAGCGGAGACTCTGAGAACATCTGCATGAGCAATGGCACAGTTATCCTCCACCACACTGCATTAAAGCACTGAGAGAAGTTCTCCAGAAACGCACGGTCATGGATTCGGGATCGCGTTTACTGCGCTTCACTGATGCTGTGCGATAGATTTAAAGAGATTGAGTGAGAGCGCGCCGCGCATTTGGAGAGGCACGGATTTTGGATAAGAGTCACTAAGAGACATGGCTTGCCTGCGTTCTGTGCCAGCGAGGAGGAATTGCACCGCATCCATCTGTTCTGTGCTGTTCGTTCTGTTTTTTATACTCGGATGCCAGCAGGTGAGCAAACACGCGCCTGTTTCGTCAATATTGCTCTGTATTTCAATGCAAATGATGCATGTTTACTGTCTGTCCACGCAGAGATCTTACTGTACATCTGCAACGCTTCATGCTGGTCCTCGTGTAAAGCATAAAGCTCTGCTGGAAACTCTGCGGTTACCTCACAACACAGGTGAGAGCTTTACAGTTACCTCTCAGAGGTGATTGACAGCTGTCAGTCACATCTGCATTATATGAGCAGTTTATTAATACTGCATCATTCATTTAGATTTTCTTCCCAAAAATGAAAAGAAAGCAACTCCAAAATACCTTGGTAAGAGAATGACTTTGATGCAGTTGCACAGTCTATACGGGATTCTGTCGGGAGGGGGCGCTAGATACCCTAATTAATATGTGCACTGTGACAAATGCACCTTAAAATACAAGCTCAAAACTGGTGTGTTGAGGTGATTAGGCCATAATAAATATAAAAATAATAACAATGAATGCATTGAAAATAACAACAGTACACTTTATTGTTTATTGTTGTAACTTTTAATACCTACAGTGTTAGCAAAACCTGACACCCATGCACGCACACACACTTATTTAGCTTTGTAAATGTGGATATAAAAATAAAAATAACCATGAAAGTAGCACCACAAATTTGTGTTTTTATATAAAGCTAACTATACTAATCAGATGGTTTGGTAACAGACCAATCCAAAACCTTCTCCTAAAAGAAAACTAAACTGAATTCTAAAAAAAAAATAATAATAATTTGTATTTCATATGAATCATTTGTTCCAACCGAGGCTGTCCCCAGATGTCCCCAAAAAGAGGTTTTGTTTGTCGCTTCTGCGGACAATTTTGCACACACACACACACAAACAGAAGGAGGGGTGTGTAGCATAAAGATTGGCATGCACTGAGACTTAGTGAACAATGAACAAAGGCAGACACTTGAAGAAGCTCTCCATCAATCAGCCAAGCTTTACAAACAGTCTCTGTGTGCACTTACTGCCTTTATCCTGTGAAGAGTTTCTGCACTGTTTGGCATGAGCTTAGAGACTGGAGTAGCCAGATATAATGTGTGTGTGTGTGTGTGTGTGTGTGTGAAAGACAATGAGAAAGAGTGAGAGCATGTGTCTCTGTATCACGGCAGAGAGTTAAGAGTGTGTGTCATCAGTGTGTGTCTCGCCCCACGGTCAGAGATCATAAATCTGTCCGCTCATGTCTGTAAAAGCATTTATAACTTGAGCCACCAGACCACCACGAGGATGAGAAAAGCGTGAGTGTATGAGGAGGTCAGAATCACACAACATTAAAACACATCCCCTGACCTTCACCGCATGAGCAGCATCCCTATGGACCTTCCCATAAATCACTTAAGCTTGCATTTGCATCATACTTATTTTATGCAATAACAACAGTATATTTGCTAGATATAGTGTTTTTATTCCTGATGTGAATCATTAAATGATAAAAGACTTTTTAATGTTCTCAGTTCATTCCCTTTAAGATCTGTGTTTGGACTATAGAAACTGCAGCCAGACATTTATATCTTGGTGTTGAAACAATTTTCACTCAGAAATTCCTAGTCAATTTCACAAATGATTTGCAGCAAGTAACACACTGAATTAAGTGAGAAATTTTGAAGTAGGAAGAATAAAATAGTATCTTCTTGTACAGCGTGCTCCAATAATGTTTCTTTATACAACATCAAAGAATCTTTTTAAGAACATAGTTTAAAAAAAAGACTTTTTAAAGGTGGCATGCATTTATTGAATATCAAACACTTTCTTCACAGCTTATACTTATTTTTTCTAGACTGATCTCCACTACAAAAGTGTAACATTGTGACTCAACCAACACTGACTCAACTAATGGAGTGAGTTTTGAGCATGTTAGTAAAAGTTGGAAAAAGAAAAAGATGAGACGCTACACAAATGTCATTCTTCTAGTTTGTTTATTTAAGAAAGGAAAAATGAGCAGAGTACCTTGACAAGGCTTTACCATGTCAACATCACCCACTTAGTATGAGCCTGACATATTCCATTTTGGAATTCACATCATTGTAATCTTTCAAAATGAATACAACACATCATAAAAGTAGAGACGTGCTATTCTTACTATTTGCATTTAACATCACATATGCATATCTATCATTAAGCAAAACAGAATCAAAAATACCATACCTCAAACTCATTAGCAGTACATTTGGGATAAATAGCATGAAGTTGGACTGTAAATCAAGTAATCCATTAATGTTCGTAAAGTCAAGACCAAGTGTGATGCTGTAAAGATTTTTATGCAGGTTAGATCTGATTAATTAGTTGCACACCTGCAGTCCGTTCTTTGTACTTTACTAACTGAGCTGGATTTGATTGTTGACGATTTGGCTTTATCTTGGATTGGTTGGTTCTTCAAAGCACATCCCAGAGAGTTGCTGTCATAGCAACAGGTCCGTAAACATAAATAGAAGCAGGCTTATTTCATGTAAACAGGATTAGATTAAATCTTTATAAGTAGCCACTGCTACTTTATTACAAGAGTACCAGTATGATCCAGGGACAAACATTTAAAATAATTTTAAAATTGATTTGAAGATAACACAACAATGTTGTGTAGTTTATAGACACAGATAATTTTACGCATTGAAAGATTTATTAGTGATGAAGTAATGACTTGATAATTGTATTGAAGTCTTACACACATGCCACAGTTAATCTGAGCCCTGCATTCATTTGAGTGGCGACAGATTTTATAGAAGTGGCTTGATGAAGCATAGGAGATGCAGATAACTTGATCTTGATTTGGCTTGAAATTGAGTTAACTGCTATTTATAACATTTAAATAAAAATGTAAAGCCTGTACAAATACTACCATGAACATAACTGAGAATAATTAAAGAAAAACAGTGCTCATTTAATTTATCTGTTATTACATTTATGTAGTTTTGTTCACTTGGCTGTTTCCTTATAAAGGTCCAGAAATATGTCAGGTTTTTCATCAGGTGTCTTTTTTAATTAAATTACGTTGCTGTCTTGTCGCTGCGTTGCTGATCGTGGTTTCAAGTATCTATACATCTGATACAACAAGAGAATGTGCAGTAATATAAGGCAACCTAATCCAGATATTGTAACAAATATGCAAATTCGTTTGAAGAACCAAATTAGCCAGAGATCAGATATCATGATTAGAAGATCTGGGGCCAGTTTTACTAAACAGGGCAAATTGGTGTGAGAGTGGTTCTGTTTGTTTTTGTTTCTGTTCTCCTAAAAATGCATCTTCAATAAGATCAGACGTAACTGTGTCCATGCCTTTTCAGTGCTAATTCATCACTGTGCATCTTCAGTAAAACCTGACAGTACTATTTTAACACCAAAAGATGGCCCCTGGAATCTTTCAAATAATCTCAGATGTATTAAGTGAGGTACAAAGAATGGACCCCTGAACAGAAGTAATGCATTCAACAATTTGTAATGACCTCACTTCCTCTTCTGTGTAGAATATGAAATCGTGGCCCCATATGAGGTGGACCATCAGGGGTGCTACGTTTCCCATGCCGTGGCCCACCATCACCGCAGGAAACGCTCCGCGGAGGCTCAAGATCGCGAGCGTGCTGTGCACTTCAGGCTGCGTGGACTAGGACAGGACTTCCTTCTGGACCTGCAGCCATCACAGGACCTGATCGCCCCCAGCTTCACCGTACAGACCCTGGGCAGGAGCGGCACCAAGAGCCTGCTGCCTTTTCCTCAAGACCACCTCTGCTTCTACCACGGGGTGCTGAGGTCAGAGGTCAACTCATCCGTGGCCCTGTCGACATGTGCAGGGATGGTGAGTGGATTGAGTGGTTATTCTGTTTCACAGCTGATTGTGGTCATTTGGGGAAGGAGTCATTTTCTGTAGAAAAATCCAGCATATGCTGGTTAGGTATGTTTTGAAGCATGGCTGCTGGTTTGACTGCAGGTCATGGTCCTTTGCTGGTCAAGAGCTGGTTTAATATGGCCCTTTGTTGGTCATGAGCTGGTTTAAACTGGTCATTTGCAGGTCATGGTCCTTCGCTGGTTTAAGCTGGGCCTTTGCTGGTCATGAGCTGGTTTAAG
>JAUCMR010038389.1:0-22277 GCA_032357425.1 Enteromius argenteus | reverse complement strand
TTGATTACTCGTTACTGAAAAAAATAACGCAGTTAGTAACGCCGTTTATTTATAACGCCGTTATTCCCATCACTGGCAATATATAAGCGAGGAAGAGTTGTTTTTTTTTGTTTTTTTTTTAAATATGTTCTAAATAAGTGTAAGTATCTTTCTGTGTCCTTACGAGCATAAAGAATAGCTTTCCTTGTTTGTTGGTTTGTGTTTTTTCGGCAACTGCTGAAATGGTTTTATACTACAAACACATGGCATTCTCTTTCAAATCCAATCATTAAAAAGTCATTAGGAATCCTTTAAAGAGCTGTGATGTTCCCTCCGTCTGATGTAGCACACATCTGATGGTCTCCTTTGATGCGCCTGTATGAAACAGAGGCCAAGAGCGGAGAAAAAACAAAAAGCAGTGTCAGGCTCTAGTTAACAAGACAAATGGAGCAACATGGTTCAGCTCATAACCGAGTTTGACCTATTGGTCCACCCAATAGCTCAATCTCTTACATGGCAAACTGGCATTCGAGATATTTATCAAGACGCTTGTCAAGTAAAAGATCTGCTTGTGAGTTTGGCCTCCACGCTCTGAGGAAAGTTAGACAGCTTTGATCACGGGGCTGTCTGGGCTCGACTCTGCTGGTGGTGGTGAAAGGCAGGGCTGATTACTTCTTCTCCCTCCCAGACCTTGATCTTGATGCGATGTCGAGAGAAATCACTTCATTCGTCACCGCTTGCTTTTCGTCCTGCAGGATGGCCTGGCTCTCCTCGTATGGCTCTCATGGGCTCGTCTTATGACAGGCGGCTCCATAACAAATGGCCTGCTTATGGTTTTTATTGAACTTTTTGGAAATTAGAGCAAACGATTTGGCTGTCCTAGCTTTATAAATATATGATGCCGTTAAAATGATTTCACTCTTGATTGGGCCTAAATGTTCTCTTTTTCTTCTGCCCAAGTGATGTTTGCGGCTTTAAAAGAGGCTGTTTTTGAACGGTACACAGAGTGGCGGCCCAGTTCATCACTGTCTGAACATTTTAATAGCAATTTCCTTCAACATAATCATATATCCACATAATGGATTATGAAAGTGTCTTTCAGTGCTTGGTGCTCCTGGCTGTCATGATGGATGATTGCTTGTTGAAACAGTGCATTACTCTGCAGAATTGTGATTACATACTAGTCCCAGGCGCAGACAGTTTGCTTATATAGAGAAAGTGCAAAAAAGGCAAGCTCCAGTTATGTTGCAGCTTCTGAGCATCATGCACAGCTTTTTATCAGTACATCAAGAAATGGAAGAAAAAATAAATACTTCGGAAGAAAAAGAAACTGTACCTGTGCATATAATTCACTGGAGCCTCCAGCTGAAATGTACACTACTGGCATTAAAACAACTACTTTAATTCATTTTTAGACAAAATATGATCACAAGGGCAGATTACTGATTTATTTTGATTTATTGATTTATTTAATCTGTCATTTTCAGATTATAGATTACAGAGATTTATTTGTACATGGTCCCTTGCACAACACATTTTTTGTGGCTTTTCTGATGTAGTAAACTTGCTTGGTAGCTCACCCGGTACAGTATTTCATTATACGGCAGCTAGTTTAATTTACAGTGTGAATGTTGAAATTACATTTGCATTACATTTCTGTGTTCCCATGTCAGATATGTAAATATTTTTTGTTTGTTTGTTTTGTGTGTGTGTGTGTGTGTGTGATACTTATGATTACTCAAAGCTATGTGATTTCACTTTTATTTGTTTATCGGTCCTTTGTACATAATAATCATAACATACTGATTTCCAGAACTGCAAGGGTTGTGAAATACTGAATAAAATTGTATAGTTTTGCTTGAAGCTCTTGGTAGCAAATAAACTAGAAACGCATGAGCATTACATATTCATCTTTGTTTAATAAGTGATATCAGTAAAACAATCTGTACTTAATATTGGACACATAAATTTTGATTGTTACACATAGTTTGTACTATTATTTCTGATTTCTGAAAGATATATTCAGTGATACTGCATTGGCTATTGTTGAATAGCCTATTATCGGATTTACCCACCTCTAAACATGTAAAATGAAAAAACCTGTTTAGTCAGTTAGCTATATGACATGTTGTTTCTGCGTAATTGCAAGGTTAAGCTACAGAATAAGCTGCAAAGTGGACCAAACTCAATGCAGGTAACTAAAAGTTTGCACTGAATGATTTATTACTTTGCAGGTAACCTGGGAATTTAGTCACTATAATCAGAAAGCTAGTACATATTGGCTTTTACATGCTATAGGTGAAGATTACCGTTTTACCAGAGGCAATTATGGACAAATCACTCATGTGCCTTTACCTCTCATTTTTGTCTCTATTTTTGAAAGAGGGATGAGCAGATTGGATCTAAATGGACATGAACACAGCACAGCCCGAGGCGTTCCTTTCACCTGTTCCTCTGAGCACAGTGTGGTGTCTCTTCCACAGACAGATGAAAAGTGTATTTTGGAAACTGTTTTGCTGACAGTTGTCTGCCTGACTTCCATAAGTAAATTGCTGTACCTCCAATGGGATGCATGCACCTGCTTGTTAGTGAAGAAGAACAACTGAAACAAACGACTCTGCTGGATCCGTTTGCACATAGATCTTGTCTTTTGATTGGCATGGAAAAGTTTGCTATGCACCTCAACCTCACCTCCCTGTTCGTTACAGCCGCTTCTGTGGCATCTGTTACACTGTGATGTGATGACCAAAGCCTAAAGTTATTGAAACACGAGCTAAGTTTTTAGATGGTGTTGCCAGGGCAACATCATTGAAAACAGACACAAAGGCCTGACCGCATTAGTGACCCTTTGTCTCACCTTGGTGCATCTTTACTGTGTGACATCAACTCATTTTTTTGACATAGTCTTTAAATTTACATCTTTTGAACTCTTTCTCTGCAACCCAAGGAGTTTTATTGCTCAGCTGTTGCTCTTTCATAGCTCAGGAGAATTAATGCAGTTCTCAGCTCTAGAAACCATTATAATTGTGGGATTATCATGCATTTTAAGAGTTTCATTTTGCTTGGCTGCAGTTCAAAGCAGAAAAAAATTATTGATAGCTCTATAAAACAACAACTTTAAGACCAAGCAGAAACTTCAGCCAGCCAGCAATGGAGAATGGACTGAATTTACACTTACGTTTATGCATTTATTCAAAGCTTTTATCCAAAGGGACATACAATAAGCAATTTGTCACAGAGCCAACAATATAATCCACAAGTGATATGCTGCTGCAGAATATATCTTAAATAGGCCTTAAAATGGTTTGCTGGTCTTAGCTGGTTAAGACAATCTCGGTCTTGATTTAATGTGGTCTCACAGCTTGGTGGTATATAGCTAAATGACCAAAATCACTGAAAAATCATATGTTTAGGTAGGAAACTATTACCTAAACCAGCTTCACACTAGCATAATCAAGCTAACAAAGTATAGCAAAACCTCTTTAGGATGGTTTTTGCTCAGCAGTATGATCTTCATAAACAAAGTTGTTGCTTTTTACATTGTGTCTCCATTTTTTTAATTATTACTATGCCTCTGGTTCTGTTTAATTTTAGTGTGAACTTTGTTACTTTTGTTTCTTCTAAAGGTCTTTTGGGAGAAAAAGTTGTTGACATACAGTTATAAGATATAAATATAACATGTCGCATAGAGAAATGTAAGGTTATACTGGGGTCTTTATCTCAGGAGAAGGCTCATATAATCAGGAGACTTAAACTCAAGTCAGGAGAAACAATTGAGATATTCCAGAGATCTTGTTTGTGATTTTCTTTTTTCCTACGGGAACTGACAGAGTGTTTTGCATAGTAAAAGGTTCTTCAAAGTACAAAGGGGATTTGTTAGTTAGAAGCTGCTCTGACTGCTCTCTCATGGAGAAATAAAGGTGGTGCTCAGACATCTCTTCATTACTCTTCTCCCTGATGCAACATGAAAAAATGTTACATCCATTACACCGGGCTGCCTTTGTGTTTATTGTAATAGCAGCTGAATTGCAGTGGAGTGGAGCTTTATGGTGATATAAATTAACTTGCTCTATACTCACTAGCTTTTGTATCCCTCCCACAATACTTCTCTGTCTTTAGCAGAGAAGGTGATATTTATTTTAGTAGACTTATTTCACTTCTCTTCTTAGTGCTTTATGGTTGCTGCGTACAAGTAAACCTAATAATGATACCGAGTGTAATAGCCAAAATTCATCATCAACCCAGAGTGATGGAGAAGGCTGTACATAGATCACCTTAACTTTGTGTGTGAGAAAGAGAGAGAGAGAGAGAGAGAGAGAGTAAGAGGATCCAGTTCATTCTGCTTACAGTAGCACAACGCTGCAGACAGATCTATCTATCTATCTATCTATCTGTCTGTCTGTCTATCTATCTGTCCGTCTGTCTGTCTGTCCATCCATTCATCAATCCATCCATATTCAACCAGCAGTTTCTAACACGCTTGGCAGTCGTCTTTTTAAAGATGCCACTCCGGCCGTGTCCTCTTGGGTGTGGTCACTACCTGTCTTCTAACGATGGCCACGAGCGCTGTTTCCAGTGTCTGGGTCTCCGGCCCAGACAAATCACCGGCTAACTGCACGGGATAATCACTGCATGAGGGATGAGAGACCCGTGCAGTTCGCCGGTGATTTCTTTGCCAAAACAGTGTCGAGGCCGCAGCGTAGGGCCGCTCGTAGAAGGCCGCCGCCATCCCCGTCTCCAGCTGGTGCTAAGCCCTCTAGGAAGATGACTAAGCGGCCCGGAGAGGCGAGAGACTGTTTCTTTGGAGATGGTGACCTCACCGCTCCTTCCCCCGGAGGAGGGCCGGGTGGAGAATTCTTTGTTTCCTTTTCTGTTCGTTTCCAGAAAGGTACCCAAAAGGTCAAAGACTGAACAGTCTTTACCCCTTCCAGGCCCAGGTGCTCGTGGCTTGATGGTGCGCAGTCCACGGCTGTCTCACTGTCACCCATAGCACCTCACATTGCCAGCGGCCAGGGGACGCAATGCCTCCCTCCATACTTCCAGCCAGTCCCTCCGGGGACACAGGCAGCAGCACTGGATTGTGTCAGGACGGGAAATCTTCTGCTCAACCCAGCTGCCCTGCTCACCGCTGCACACCTTCTGGCAAACTGGTGACTCCGATGGTCCCGCTTTCGATGAGACTGGAGGCGTGGGCCGCGCTTCCCAGCCCGTTGAAGTAGCTCATCCGGACGATCCGGTTCAGCAACGCGATTCAGTTCGCCCGGCGGCCTCCCAGGTTCAGTGGCGTTCTCGAGACTTTGGTGGCAGCCCGAGACGCCCCTGTCCTGCGCGAGGAGATTGCTGTCCTCCTGGCAAGGGATGCAATCGAGCCGGTCCCTCCAGCCGAGATGAAGGCAAGGTTTTACAGCCCTTACTTCATTGTGCCAAAGAAAGGAGGAGGCCTTCAGCCAATCTTGGACCTGCGAGTTCTGAATCAAGCCTTGCACAGGCTTCCGTTCAGAATGTTGACACACAAACGCATTACCAAATGCGTTCAGCCCCAAGATAGGTTTGCAGCAGTCGACTTGAAGGATGCTTGCTTCCATGTCTCGATTCTTCCTCGACACAGACCGTTCCAACTGTTTGCGTTCGAGGGTCGAGCATGGCAGTACAGGGTCCTCCCCTTCGAGCTCTCCCTGTCCCCACGAGTTTTTACGAAGGTCGTGGAGGGCACCCTTGCCCCGTTAAGGGAAGTGGGTGTCCGGGTCCTCAACTATCTCGACGACTGGCTCATCCTGACCCAGTCCCGAGAACAGTTGTGCGATCACAGGGATCTGGTGCTCCAGCACCTGAGCCAGTTGGGGCTTCGGGTCAACTGGGAAAAGAGCAAACTCTCTCCAGTGCAGAGGATCTCTTTTCTCGGTGTGGAGTTAGACTCGGTGAGTATGATGGCGCGCCTCACAGAGGAACGCGCCCAGTCAGTGCTGGCCTGCCTGAGTTCCCTCGAAGGCAGGAGAGTGGTGCCACTGAAACACTTTCAGAGGCTCCTGGGGCATATGGCATCCACAGTCGCGGTCACACCGCTGGGATTACTCCATATGAGACCACTTCAGCACTGGCTGCACTCCCGGGTCCCGAGATGGGCATGGCACTCAGAGTGATGGATTCAGAGTGATAATCACTCCGACATGTCGCAGCACATTAGTCCCTGGACAGACCTTGCGTTCTTGCAGGCCGGAGTGCCCCTGGGCCAAGTGTCTCGGCACGCTGTCATCACGACAGATGCCTCCAGTGTGGGCTGGGGCGCTGTATGCAACGGGCAAGCAGCCTCGGGGCTCCGGACAGGGCCCCGTCTGCTTTGGCACATCAGTTGCCTGGAGCTGGTGGCAGTGCACTTAGCCCTGCGGCGGTTCCGGCCGCTGCTGCAGGGCAAGCACGTGTTGGTCCGCACGGACAACACTGCGACTGTGGCGTACATCAACCGCCATCTCCTCCTCTGGAGCCAGTACCAGTTCAAGTCACTGCGTGCTGTCCACATTCCAGGAGAGCTCAATCGTGCAGCCGACAGGCTCTCACGACAGCTTACGTTTTCCGGGGAGTGGCGTCTCCACCCCAAGACGGTTCAGCTGATCTGGAGTCGATTTGGGGAATCGCAGGTGGACCTGTTCGCTTCCCACGCCTCACACTGCCAGTTGTTTTATTCCTGCTCCGAGGAGACCCTCGGCACAGATGCACTGGCACACAGCTGGCCACAAGGCCTACGCAAGTACGCCTTCCCCCCAGTGAGCCTTCTCGCACAGACACTGTGCAAGGTCAGGGACGACGAGGAACAGGTCCTGCTGGTAGCGCCATACTGGCCCACCCGGACCTGGTTTCGGAACTCATGCTCCTCGTGACAGCTCCTCCCTGGTGCATACCTCTGAGGAGGGACCTCCTCTCTCAGGAGTACGGCACCCTTTGGCACCCGCATCCGGACCTCTGGGACCTCCACGTGTGGCTCCTGGACGGGACGCGGCAGACTTAAGTGCTCTACCACCGGCGGTGGTAGACACTATCACTCAGGCCAGAGCCCTCTCTACGAGGCGAGCTTATGCCCTGAAGTGGAGTCTGTTCGCTAGCTTGTGTTCTGCCCGTGCAGAAGACCCCCGATCATGCACGATTGGAGTAGTGCTTTCCTTCCTGCAAGAGAAGTTGGAGCGCAGGCTGTCGCCCTCCACTTTGAAAGTGTATGTGGCTGCTATCGCAGGCCATCACGATGAAGTGAATGGCCGGTCCCTAGGAAAACATGATCTCGTCGTGAGGTTCCTGAGGGGCACCAGGAGGTTAAACCCAATACCCAATAAAAGGTTAAAGCAATACCTGTTGAGTGGTTGCACCTGCTGCCCTATTTATACCCGCTCGGCGGGGAGTGGCCCAGGATGCAAATTCCACTAGCCAATTCTGATTGGCGTTTTCTCTCAATCAGAGCGAATCAGGGCTCCCAAGTATGAACCCTAGTCTGTCGTCACGACATAACATCTCCATTCCCTCCATCAGGGAACAAGGGTTACATACGTAACCAAGACGTTTTCTTCTTCAAAATGTCATCTTTAATCCAGTGTGTTAATTAATATTTCTTTGTAACTTGGAAATGTATTAAAATGTTTTGAACAAAAGTTGTTTCTTTACCAATTTTCATTCAGTGCTGCAGAGACAAAATATCAATCCAAGTGAAATGCAAACCAATGAGGCTTGCAATTTTGCAGTTGAGTTATTTTGACTAGGTTAAACAATAAAAAAAATACAAACACCTAAAACAACTAACACAATAACCCACAATAAAAACATGATAACATAATAAAAAAACATGATTTTTGAAAAAAATAAAAAAGTAGAGTGTGTTCAGCATATTTATGGAGAACTGATTTCTGTACCTGCAGAGCAGTCTATACTGGCTGTGCACTGAGACTATAAAGTGAGACAATTCCAACTTTGCAAGGACAGTCTGGCGCTTCTGACTCACAACCTTTAAGTAAGTTACATTTTTGCGAGTTTTGAGCATTGGACATGGTCTTTTTTATAAAGACGGTACTAAGTCATTATAATCAACAATTATGTCCCCACTGGATGCATCAAATGCTTCATTTGTAATGTTTTTTTTTTTTATGTTTTAGTGTCATAGCGCTGGGACATGGCATCACCTTATGGTAAGGGGCATAACATATACATTATATGCTTGCTGTATAAGTGTCAATAAGAGGATCATAGTGTTTAAAAGTCATGCTGTGATGTTCATCCACCCCGGATCATATGTTCCGCAGGCAGGTACACAAAATAATGTCCTTTTTAGCAACATCATATGAACCCTTTAAAATTGTGCATTATGTGTCTTGTTTTCCCTCCTTCAGGCCAAACGCAAACAACCTGTATGTTTTCAAAAATGAGTTTGCAAATTAGAAACATTAGTTTAGTTGTATTAAATTAGCACTTCATATCACAGAGCTGTGTGAAGTAAATAACTGCGCAGACGGATGCAGCTGAAAATACCTGCCTGCAGAACACATGATCAGGGGCATGATGAACATCACAGCATGACTTTCAAACACTATGATCCTCTTATTGATGCTTAAGAGACGAGTTCTTTTCTGAGTGTCGTAAACACATCATTAATCTCCAGGCTGTCACTGTGACTTTTCCGCTGACTTCCTCCCCAACCATTTTCTTCAGCACAGAGTACAATATCCCTCACTCAAATACTGATTGCAGCTTTTAGCTTTCTTATTCTTTGATGTTTGTGAAGCAAGGGCTTTTCTTTTGTGTGCCTGCAACACCGAGAAAGATGGCACACTCCACATCTATTCACATCACATATTCTCATGTGGAAGATGAGGGATAATTACATACATTCTAAGGGGAAAAATAGCATCAGGCTGGTTAAAACATTTTCAAAGAATGACTTCAAGGAAGGAGTCTGCATGAGTCACCGGGTTAGGAAAGGATTCAGTTGTCTCGGGTCAAAAAACATGCTGCAAGGGCTTACAGGATATTGTGAGAAGTCATGATTTTGAGTGGTTTTTATTTATTGGCATCAGAATGGGCAAAGTTGCAATAATAATTGAGATTTGGTCTAACAAAAAGAGCAACATCTTATAATTGATCACTGTTCTAAAACAATACATAAAATTGCTGTTAAAGGTAAGCATGAAATAAAAATTCACCATATTTTCCAAATATATGTTGTATATTTTATTTTGAATGATTCATCCTTAAATATGTTTCATTAAAGAGATAGAGAAAATCTGATTTTGGATCTCATTAAAGCTTATTTCTGACATGTAATAAAGAAATGTAATTTGCAACGTTTTATCTCATAAGTCTGACTTTTTTATTTTTTTGCCTTACCTTGAATTCCTGTTATCTTTAAATTTAGCCTTGGTTATGGTCATCTGAACAGCTTTCTGATATGAGGACTCATTTTCTTTTTAACACTCCCACCTCTCCATTAATGACCAGCTGTTTGCTTGTTCAATAAGTCAGTAAAAGAGATCCTAGGAGGTCACCCCAGCATTAACCTCTCTTACAACCAATCAATGGCTAAAGTGATTCTCATTGGTTAATTATTTGCAATTCAGTGACAGAGGCTGTGGCGAACTGGAGCATTCCACTATAGGTGTCGATGGGAGGTGAGAGCGGGATGTGGCCGCCATTTAGGATACAATGGGAGGAAACATCTAACAAGCATTGTGAATCAATACTGGTGCTCCTCTAAGAGTAACGTTACCATACGGCAGGCTTAACACTCAGTTAATTGGCTAGAAAAGAGCGCTATGGAAAGTGTTATTCAGTGGATTATCGGATGAAGAGGATGGTCCTTTACAAAAGAGCACTACAACACTCCAAGGTTCAAGGGTTAACGTGGTGATTGGGTTTGAAGAGGCCTGTGTTTATAATCACACCTATGTATAATTGGAAGCACTAAAACACGCTTTTACCAGTATTCACATGTTCCGAAATCACTGACAGACAGGATGAATGTCCTGAAATGACACTCTATACTGTTTTTAGCGTTTAAAACATTGACTGGCCCTCCATAACTAGGGCCATGAGATATGAATCCAAAGGGAAATATATTCCTTAGTCAGTAGATTTAAGAGCTGTTTATGCTCTATTCTCCTCCCACGAGACTATTTAATCTCACTGTTTTACTCCCTTTGTACCCCCCTAAGGATGGATTCGTAGATTTAGTGACATCTCCTCGTTTTATCAAAGCGCTTATTCAACTTTTATGTACTGCTGTCAGGATGGGTACTCAGAGGGGATGGGGAAAATCTCTCAGCATGGGACTTATCAAAGCCAGGCATCAGCGCAGTTTGTGGTCTAAATCTGCAATGAGGTCATTGAGAATCTGTTTGACTTTTCAACCAGTCGAACGAGACCTCAGTGGGAAACGTGAAAAAAAAAAAAAAAAAAAAACTTGTACATTAACATGGAACAATTGTGAATGTCATAACCCTTTGTTAAAGTTTGCTATCTTTTTTGCTATGCTTTTTAATGGCAGTGGGGTGAGGTGCTGACTTGTTTTTGTGGCTAGCGTTGTGCTGAATTTGCTGTATTCATATTTTATTTCTGCTCCATTAAATATAATGTGATTGTGATTTTGGATCAGCTCAGTGTTTTACATCATAAAAAACGAAAACGAGATTCTACTAGCTATCAAGATATTTGAAGATTTTGGAAAATGCATTTGGATTAATGTAGTGTTAGGAACCTAGCACTTAAAAAAAATACTTTTGCTAACGATTCTCATACGGAAAAATATACAATATACATTTACAGCAACATAAGACTAGCTGTGTATATTAGAAACACACTACACACCTCGCATCACCTCACCTCCCTTGGACTCATTTCCTATGGACTTCATATCCCATCATGCACTGCACACCCACACCTGTTCACGGTTAGCAATCATCACCATCAGCTGCTGCTTCATCACCACACCCACTCTTACTCACTATTTAACTGACACATTTTCCAACAGACATTTGCAAAGTATTGACTAGTTCTGGCTAT
Source organism: Enteromius argenteus (assembly GCA_032357425.1). NCBI lineage: Eukaryota > Metazoa > Chordata > Actinopteri > Cypriniformes > Cyprinidae > Enteromius > Enteromius argenteus. The sequence continues at coordinate 11,267 of JAUCMR010038389.1, read as the reverse complement.
CATACCAAGCGTTCTCTCATGTGTTTTGTTTTGTGTTTTTGACCTCTGCCCATTCTGCATCTGTTTGATTGTTTGCTGCCTGTCATGACCCACTCGCCTGTTTATTGACCACGTTCTCGCCTAGCCTACTGGTTTTTGTTTGCCTGTTATTCTGACCCTGCCTGTACGACCTTGCTTCTTATTAAAAACTGCAAGTGGATCCGCGTGTCCGTCTCCTATGTCACAGAATACGCCACCCAGGATCCAGCAGAATACTTTGCACCACCACGACAAGGTAATAGCCAGATTTCACTGTCTCTACTCTGTACCATATTTGAACAGGGTAGAGACATTGAGGATTATGTGGAGGAGTTTTTGGCCTGCAGTCATCTAGTTCAGGAGGATAACGAAAAGTATAAGGATTGTTTTCTACTTGGGCTAGATCTGAGATATTCGACTATCTGCCCTGGGACAATCCTGAGTGGTCACTGGCCGAGTTGCTTGATTTTGTGTTATTATATTGTGGGTCGACTTTCACTGTGGGAGAGGTGAAGGAGGAGGTTCCCTATGGCAGTGATAAGCGACGAGACCACCGCCAAGTGATCGTCACACCTGAACCACTGCACAAGATGGCTGCCACACCTGAACCACTGCACAAGATGGCTGCCACACCTGAGCCGCTGCACATTATGGCTGCCACCCCCGAGCAGCTGCACAAGATGGCTGCCACACCCGGACCACTGCTTAAGATTGCTGTCACATTCGATCCACTACACAAGATGGTCGCCATATCTCATTCAAAGTCAGCAGTCAAGATGATCGCCCTGCCTCAGTCACAGTCAGCAGACAAGATGGACGGCATGTCTCAGTCACAGTCAGCAGACAAGATGGCCGCCATACCTCAGCTAGAATAAGCAGACAAGATGGCCGTCCTGCCTTAGTCAAAGTCAGCAGACAAGATGGTTGCTCTGCCTCAGTCACCGCCAGCAGACAAGATGGCCGCCATACCTCAGCTAGAGTCAGCAGACAAGATGGCCGCCATTCCTCAGCCAGAGTCACAGCCCAAGATGGCTGCCATTCCAAAGCCCCAGCCGCTACACAGAATGGCTACCACCCCGGAACCACTGCACAAAAGGGCCGTCAGAATCAAGTTTCAGCTTGAATGGAGACAGATAGCCACCTATGATGTCGGTGAGGGCAACTGTCCAAAACATACAGGGCACACACCCATCACCCGATACCGCACCTGCCGGTACTGTCACTTCAGAGCCTCGACCCGAACCTACTCCAGCCGATAATGCCGCTGGTGGCTGCACGACCTCTAAGTCGGTTCATTCTGATCGCTAAACCCTTTCCGTGATCGGCCTTAGACACAGAGGTTCTCAAACAGCCAGTTGTCGGTTTCGGTCCCAGAGTTACGGCCAGGAGAGCCACTGTCCAATCCAGTTTCCGAGTCACGGGCAAGAGAACCGCTGTCGGGTCCTAGCCCCGAATCACGGCCAGGAGAGCCGTTGCCAGGTCCCGTGTCTGAGTCACGGCCAAGAGTGCCGATCCAAATTCTCGCGGAGTCCAGTCTGCAGTTGTCGTGTCCCAGCCCCGATTCACGGCCAGGAGAGCCGTTGCCAGGCGTGTCCGAGTCTCGTTCAAGAGAACCACTGTCGGGTCCTAGCCCCGAATCACGGCCAGGAGAGCCATTGCCAGGTCTCGTGTCGGAGTAACGGCCAGGAGAGCCATTGTCGGGTCCAGTCCTCGAATAACGACCAAGAGAGCCGTTGTCAGGTCCCGTTTCCGAGTCACAGCCAGGAGAACCATTGTTGGGTCCAAGCCTGAATCAGGGCCAGGAGAGCCGTGGTCCGGTCCTATTCCTGAATCCAGGCCAGGCGTATCACCCTGGTAGGTGTTTACATCACCAGACCCACCTGGGAGGTTGCCGCTGTCCTCTGCTCCGCCCCGGAGAATGTCTCTGTCCCCGGTTCCGCCCTGGAGGGAATCCCTGCCTCCTGTTCCGCCCTGGCGGGCGTCACTGTCACCTGCTTTGCCCTAGTGGGCGTCTCTGTCACCTAAGCTGCCTTGGAGGGAGTCTTTGTCTCCTGGTGCACTTTGGAAGGTGTTCCAGTCATCCGCTCCACCCGGGAGGTGATTCCTGTCACATCGTCGAGGACTCCCCCCCCCCATCCCTCCCCCTGCTCAGGTCACGGTTCCGCCCCTGATCCACCACCCTCCTAGACTTTCTGTTTTTTAAGCGTCTGGAAGCCGCTCCTCAGAGGGGTGGGGGGTGGGGGGGGCTATGTCATGAGTCTCCTATGTCACAACTACAGGGACAAAAAAAAGGCTTGTATTATATTAAAATACATATTTTTAAAAGAAAATGTGTACTTTATTTTTTAAAGTATGTATTAAAGTAGCTTTAAGTATTTAAAAACGCATACAATTTTGGTTATTTAAAACTTGTCAAACTATAAAAATATTTTAGAAGGTTAAATAAATATAGAAAAGTCTGGTTTTAGCAAAACTAAGGTCATAAGGTTCAATCCGCAGAGAAGACCAATGTTCCAATGTAGGATGCAGAAACAATGAACTATTTAGTTGTACTTATTTTCTGTTCGATTAGAAAAAAAAAAATAATCTGAAAAATAATAAAAAAATGTATTTGGTAGAGCCATATAAATTAATTGATGTATTATAGCTCTTATTAATTTGGCTAGCAATATGCCCTGCTATATTTGTGTCTATGATTTTTGTGTAGTGTTGAATGAAATATCTTTTTATCTTTCCCATTGTTAGGTGTTTTTCTTTCCTCCTGTGGCCGTTGGTTTTCTCACTGGGGGTCTCTGGGTTCTTTAAATTGTTATTATCGCCTGCTACTTGCGATTTCCTTCAAGATTTTTACAGCACACCGGGTTCATCCATAGACGGTGGTTTGTAATGCCAATTATGCTTTTTCATTCATCATGTCTAGTTTTTATTGAACAGTTTCATCATTTTTTAATGGAAACCAAAGCTATTTGGTTTCTTAGTAAGTTCTTAGCCTTTCCAAACTCCATATCTCATTGTTATTTTTACAAATCCCAAACCACACGCAGCCTTGACTCAACACTGATCCCGTTTTGCACTTCAAGGGCTGACCCTGGAGCTCTGGCACACAATGAAAGCCTTTACAGGCCCTGGACTGTGGTGGTAATTGCTTGTCTTCAAGATGCACCAGCAAGACACTCCAAATGAATATTGGATATGTGATGAGCAGCCATTTCGGCTAGAGAAATAATAATTTTTACATGAGTTCACCTCTTCTCTTTCTCTTAGATCCAAGTCTGAACCACAGCTAAATAATTGATGGTCAAGTTTCCACCCCTGTCAGTGCACAGGCTAAACATGAGCTGAGGCCTGTGCTGACTCTGGCCCCCGCGTTTGCTCCTTGGCTCTCTGCATCTTTTATTACATGCTGGAATCTCTCCACGTTGGATGGAGGCGCTGGGCCTTCTTTTGCACTGGGTCATTCCGAACCGTCGGGCTTTTCTTAATCACTGTTTCGCTGAAACAAGCTCTGAAGCGTTGCGGCCTGCAGAGTAATCGCAGCGTACCAATTAAAGGTCCAAAGCGCTCTGATTAATTTATTAAATCACAGTCCAAACATAGTACTTGAATCCCAGACAATACAGTGCTAAATGGCATGGATTTTTCTTGGCCGCTGCCTGATCCAAGCGTATTGATTGCAGAGTCAGCAAGGCCCCAGCACAAGCTTATGGCTCTCTTCTTAGCCTTTCTCTCTGTCTTTGATTCTCAGTCGTTGAGGCCGTGACCAACAGCTACACAAAAATGCATCTCTGACTTCATTTGGCATCAAATACTGGCTTCTAATCTCATACAAACAACAAGACATGTTAGCAAACAAGCACTAACTGAATTTTTGGAAACCGTAAATAGTAATGATATTTCTGCTACTGTTGATTTCCACAATATGTGATGGCCAAAAACAACTATTCCAGATGAAATGTATTAAAATAAAATATATTTTTTGCAATATTTATTTTTTATATACAATATTGAAAATATGTATATATATATGTACACACACCGCCCACAAACAAAACCAAATATCACTAACTGGGTCACTCACTAAAAGATCACTCAATAGCTAATGAATTCATAAAACGTAGTGCTAGCACAGCCAGGCTAAAGTGAACATGATGGTGTTAGCCAACTATATAGTTAGAAACTTTAGAGCCATCATCCCCTCTCCACCCTGCTATTCTGAATGGATAAATGTGATGGCCTGTGCTCAAGGGTTTTCATTTCGCCTGCTGTTCCAGTGGGGCTTCACTTCCTTAATATTCTCACTTAAAGGTCTGTCCGTCAAACACCCTCTGTGTCACACCCGCACCTCAAATGGAATCCGGTCTCAGGGCAATACAGCTTATTCTGGTGTCTCAGTGTTCACACACACACAAACTCACCAACTGAGGCGGATGACAGCACAGGAGGCGTTTGTGTGTGAGTGAGGTGCAGCCCGGTGACCCGCATATGGCAGGCCTGTCTCCCACTCTATCTGTTCGTGGGTGGCACTCGCCATCTAATTTTACCCTCAGTAGCCTCGCTGCAGGAGCACGAGGAGGCCGCTGATGGCCAGACACTGCTGGCCTCTGCCACACACTCACACACACACATTATTTGGTCATGACCAGATTGTGGCTTCACTCAATCCGATCCGTTCTGTTGTCAGAAACCCAGGTCTGTATGTCCTTTGACATTTCCACTGATATACCTGGTACTTGGCTGAGTGAGAGCTGAATGTTGACTCTGTTATTGCACAACCAAACATGCTGCATGGGTTTGTGTACATGTCTCACAAGTTTTGACAACTGTTGAATAAAGACACTATTTTTGCACACAAAAATGTATTCTCATAGCTTATGGTTCAACTGCTGATATCACAAGCACTGTTTTAATGATTTCTTTACTACTTTTTTGGTCTTGGGAACATTTGAGTTGTGCTGCTGTTTATGCAGGGTCAGAGAGCTCTCGGATTTCATCAAAAATATCTTAATTTGTGTTCTGAAGATGAACGAAATGACTTTTTAACGACTGTTAAAAATACATACTATGAATATGGGTAGCAGCTTATGAAAGAAATTTGTTGATATGGTCATGTGACCTTCTGGGGTCAGCTGCGTCACTTAACTACAGTTCATAAATCCTGTGGTCTCGTGGGATAGTAAAGTGTCAACTGAATGCAGACTTCAGTAGGTGACCCAAGTACTGTTGATCTAATGTTTTCAAAATCCTTTGAATTTTTTGTGTACTATACACTTAATTAGTAGATAAGTAATAAGACGCAACAAGTTTTTCACACCTGGATTTGGGGATCGTCTGCCATTCCTCCTTGCAGATCCTCTCCAGTTCTGTCAGGTTGGATGGTAAACGTTGGTGGACAGCCATTTTTAGGTCTCTCCAGAGATGCTCAATTGGGTTTAAGTCAGGGCTCTGGCGGGGCCATTCAAGAACAGTCACGGAGTTGTTGTGAAGCCACTCCTTCATTATTTTAGCTGTGTGTTTAGGGTCATTGTCTTGTTGGAAGGTAAACCTTCGGCCCAGTCTGAGGTCCTGAGCATCTCTGGAGACGGTTTCATCCAGGATATCCCTTTACTTGGCTGCATTCATCTTTCTCTCGACTGCAACCAGTCGTCCTGTCCCTGCAGCTGAAAAACACACTGTATGTATGTATAGCTCATAACATTTTAAGTTTCTCATTTTAATAAAATGTAATAACAAAAACTGTGATACATTTTTCAGAATTGTTTGCTAAACTGAACAGCTAAACAGCTTTTATATAACATAGAAATCATTTATAACATTATGTCTGTACTGCCTGTTCAATTTGATGTATTCTTGCTGAATAGTATAAATAGTAAACAATTTGATGTGTTTAGATTGTAACTGAAGTGATCTGGTCGTTTTGGGCAGTCTCCTGTAGTTTAGGACTTTTATCCCACCCCGTGACTGCTGCTGGTTCAAAGCCAGCAGGTATTAAGGGCCCTTTCTGTGGTGGAGAAACACTGGCAGTGTATTAGTGGAAAAAGGGATATTTTGAGACTCTGCTAAAAGCGATTACTATCAGCGAGGAGAATTCTGTCCTCCGTTTGTCTCCCTCCCATCGATCATCCTCCGATCTCAGCTTGATTTACAAATATTTGAATAGGCGACGCTGTGAGAATTGAGGGCCGATGTTTTATGCTAATTAGCATGTATTGTTTGTTGATCAAAATATCAAGACAGACAAACACTAGTGTCTCTTAGCGAGAGGGGGATTTCTTGCATTGATTGTCCTCTCTAAAGGTGCAGGAAAGGGTTTCGACAGCGCAGCTCTGCCATCTGCTTGAGCTCCATTAAAACTGCCGCACTCCTAGCGCTCCCCGTCTGTCTTCCCTGGCTAATAACCTCTCCCTTTAAGGTGAAATAATGAGATTCTACTTTGGCTTAATTTGGACACCACAGCCCATCCAACAGACGGAGAGAAGATATCAAAGTCCATGGCAGGAAGCTGAGAGGGGATGAGTCCCTGCGTGAATAAGCCTGCTTTCGGCCCTTAGAGGGTAAATATGTATTTTGTTCAGGAAGTGTTGTGTGTTGAGCTTGCAGAAGAGTGCAAAGAACAGCGTCCAGGGCAATAAGCCGGACTTGAACGCAGTCAGGCATCAAGCGTGAAAGGAATAATTGCCTTTTTATAGATTCCACTGCTGTAGCCTGTGCCGCCTCTCAAACAAGCAAATATGTGCCCTGCATGCTTGTACCTTTCGCTTTCTGCTTTAAGAAGGGGAGGGTTTGCCGTGCGTGTTTGAAATGTTTACTGTGTGCTGTGTGTGTGTGTGTGTGTGTGTTCGTGCATGTGCATACGCATGAATGTATTAAGCAGGTGTTAATGGGATAATGGGACTGAGTGGTTAGCTGTTGTATCTGGTAATCTGCAAATGTTCCATTTCTGTTTGGAAAATTCTGCTCAAAAGGAACACTCAACCTGTGATCCACACAGTCACTATTTATTACTATTCAGTCTTTATGTTGTTTCAAACCTGTATGCTGTTATTTTTTTCTTATAACACAAAAGATTCATGAACCTTTTTCTTCACAGCAGCACACAAAAGTAGCTTGTGATATTTTAAGTGTTTTGAAGTCAACCTAATAGATCATTTCTTAAAAAAAACTTCCTCCCCCATCTGTAACTCTCAGGGGTTGATATTTAGTTTAAGCTAATACTTCCCATCTTTTTAATCGTTGTTATTACATTAATTTCATTAAATAAAAATCACATTATTACATTCATTTTGTTTTTGCTACTTTTAATTTGCCTTTACATATACACTATATAATGCTGTTTTACATTTTGAAGTCAGTAAGAGTTTTCCTACCTGGTCTCATGGCATAAACGTACCTTGTGCACTTTTTAGCGAGACATGAAATACATACCAATAAGTACATATCACTGCGGTTTCCAAATGAAATGAACACGGGGTTCACATATTTAACCTGTGTTTTAGCGCCACTCACCTTTTTCTTTTTTTTTTTTGCCTTTTTCAGTTTTGCATTTCTTAACACTATCTATTTACGGCTGGATTTGGTGTAGTGCATTGTTCAACATGATAGAGCATTAACTTTTACAGACAGTTCAAGGATATTTCAACAATTAAAAAAAAAAAAAAAAAACTTTCAGTTCTTTTGAACTTTCTTTTCATCACAAATAAATAAATAAATATATGTACTAACATGTAAAAAAAAAAAATTTACTAACAATAATAATAATAATAATAATAAAAATGTCACAGTGTTCTCCCAACATATTTAGCTAGTCAATTGTTAAATTGTTAATATTTTTATGCATAACTTTAATAATAAAACAAGTTTCTTGAGAAGCAAATAAACATATTAGAATGTTTTCTGAAAGATCATGTGACATTGAAGACTGCATTGGCTAGTAAGGGCTGTAATGAAAATTAAGTGCTGCCAGTATAGCAGTACATTATATTTTAAAATGTATTCAAATAGAAAATTATTAAATTATTTAAAAACATAACTGTTTTTACAATATTTTAAAATCAAATTAATTTAATATTAAATAGATGCAGCATTTGTAAGCAAAAGAGACTTCTTACTGACAGTATCTTACTGACAGTAAACATGGACATGCATTATGCTATTGTGAATTATGTTGAAAATGATGATCTAAACAAAACGTGTTTAATCATACAAGAAGTATAAAAGAGACCGTGTCAGTGAGGTGTATGGTTGAGATGAATATGAGAATATGTGACGTGTGAAGAAATCAAACCTTAAAATAAATATAATAAAAATGTGTTTTATGATACATTAAATTCAGGCAAACCCAGCCCTGCAAAATAAATAGGATTTTTAAAAACTTTCTCCAGTTGTTTAAAATAAAATTCAATGCATGAACTGACATGAGGTTGAGTAAATAACAGAATTGTCAATTTTTTCAGGTGAACTATTTCTTCAAAACCTTAGTAAATGCTGTCCCATATTGAGACACCTTGTCACTCTATCAGCAGTGCATCACCAAACCAGGCCCTGGGCTAAAGTGACCAAATAAAGAGAAAAAACCCTTAGGCTGAGAGCATGGAGAAACCTTCAGAAAGAGTCATTCCTCAAAGACCTGCCAAAAAACTTTTGAAGGGTAACACCTTCAGGCCGATAAACCTGCTATAAAGGTCATCTTACATACCATAGCCAAACTGACCAGTATTTATTTCGCCCAATATGTGAATCGTTGTGATTTTATTTGCTTTATATATTTTAATTTAGTTTCTGTAACCGTTTTTTCATCTTCATTTTGCCACGTATTTTCAAAGATTCACAAGCTAAGTTAAAAAAAGAAATAATACTCAAATACTGTAACAAATTGCTGTATGAGATCTGCCATTATTTTGTAGATCAGTCATCATGACACTGATGCAGTCGTCTAGCAAGGAGCCAGCTTCTGTAGACCTTCTTCTGATATTGCTCCAAATTTGTATCCGTTTAAATGTATTTTTGGCTTATTCAGTCCAATAGTCTTTGACAGCCTTTCTGCTCCCAGACACTAAAACAGAGTAAATGAGGGTTTGTTGATTAAAGTGTCTCTTTGTATCTCTCTTTTTACATTACACCGTTTCTTTTGGATCAGTGGGCCAAGAACTGCTCAAGAGAGCCATTGATTTTGTTGATTTTTTTTTCTTTTTTTTTTTTTTTTTTAGGACTCTTCAAAACCTGTCGTTTTAGGGTGCCTACATAATGGAGAAAGCTCTGATGGAGCGTGTGACGGATTGTAAAAATTGTGTGCATTTAAATTCAAGTGGGAATAGAGCAAACTGGCAGTTTTAGGCAATTCTATTAGAACTGTCTCTCCAAACTTTGCAATGGTTGTTTTCACTTTTATGTTTGAATGATGCAGTATTTTTTCTGCTGATTGTCTCCATTGAAATGCAGCTGATCTGAAGACTTAAAATAATGAACTGACATAAAAGTAAGTTGTATTTAAATGGGTGTTCATAACAAGTCATATACTGTAAGTTGCAGCAGTTGGATTTTCTTCTGTCATCAGCTTGCTCTCAGCAGTCTTTGTCACTAATGATGCCTCAAATCGCCCACTCTCAATGAAACTGAATGACTTCTTGTCACACTGTTGCTGCAAATTGCTGTTAACACACCTCAAATGTTGCAAAAAGGACCTATTTGTCCTGTTACTATTATTAAAAGCAAAACAAAAAAAAAAGATGTTGGAGCAGATAGCCTTGTGGGCACTTTTTTATTTTATTTATTTCTTTTATAATTTTATTCAGCAAGGATGCATTCAATTGAGAAAAATTGACCGTTAAGGACATTCATAATGTTCTAGAACAAATAAACATGTAATGTTAGTTTCGAGTCAAATAATAGTTACTACTGAATTTTTATATTAAGCAGCAAACAAATGTGAGCATAAGAGACTTCTCTTAAAAACATAAAAAAAGTTACCAACCCCAGACTTTTGAATTGTAGAAAAAGGTGAAAATTAAACATTTATTTGTTTGTTTGTTTATGAAAGTAACCCATTAAGTTGTTTTTTTCTTACTGACTGGAGCTCTCTCTCTTTTGGAATAGAATTATAGAGTGTGAGAGTGGCCGTAGCCTTGGTATCGACAGTTGTAGAACAATAATTTAAAACCAGACTATTTAGACCATACAAACCTTACACCATTTAAGCAAGGTGAGCATCCCTTGGCCAGTTTCTCGGTCCTCACACAGTATTTGTTAAGTAAAACTGTTTTAGGAAGGCTACAGAATCATCTGCTGGCAGGTCATTCAATTCACAATTTTGTTTTTGGCAAATACAAACAGCATGATTATTTTCCGTGAGTCCAACATCCAGCCGCGAAATTATCATTAAGGGAAGCCTCTTTCACTAAAGCAAAATATAAAAAAATAAATAAATAAATTACATTTAATAAGATTCTTGTGTAAAACACACAAATAACTCCCACACCAAAAGCAGCCCATATTAAATCTATAAGTTATCTTTAATTAAAAATATGCATTTTCACGCAACTGTCTCATAAAGCAAAAGGGAAATCATTTTATCATATTCCTAAGACCCCGACTAAATGACTCACTGCAATAAAACGTGCTAACAAACACAACATTTGACAACATGATACTGATAATAAGTCTATATATGGTTTTGCCGGTAGACTCCTGAATATGCATCAAACAATTAGATTGCTTTCATCAGTTTCACTCCAGGTTTTGTAGGCTTGTAAAAACTCTTCGAAGTGATGTTAGGATAGAAAGTTGAGGAGGTAGTTGTAGATATCAGTGTACTGCAGGTCAGGAAATCTATCTGTTGCTTCATCGATACACATAAAAAAAACCACCCCAGGGGCATTATAGGGATCTAGAAACCTGGTCTCATAAAAATATATGTACCTCTGTGCACTTTTTGTGCAACACTGTTTTTATGTACCTTACTGCCCATTTCGCCGCAGTTTCAAAGAGAAATGTTCACTGAGCGGTGCTAAAACAAAGGTTAAATATGTGAACCCTGTGTTCATTTCTTTTGGAAACCACAGTAATATGTACTTCTTGGTACATATTTTGTATCTTGCTAAAAAGTGCACCAGGGAATGTGGTTTCACTTTATTTTGATGGTCCCTTTAACGTATTCTGTTGATTATAAGTAACATTGCGCCTACATATCTACTAACTCTCAATAGAGTGCTAGCAGAGTATTAGTAGACTGGTAGGGTTAGGGTTAGAATAGGTTG
>JAUCMR010037953.1:0-22396 GCA_032357425.1 Enteromius argenteus | reverse complement strand
GTAGGTTTAGGTGTAGGGTCAGTGTAGGACAATACCACATACAGTCTGTACAGTATAAACATCATTACGCCTATGGAATGTCCCCATAAAACATGTAAACCCAACATGTGTGTGCGTGTGTGTGCGTGTGTGAGTGTGAGTATATGTGCGTGTGTGTGCGTGTGTGAGTGTGAGTATATGTGTGTGTGTGTCTGTGTGTGTGTGTAATGCGTGTGCGTGCGTGTGTGTGTATGAGTGTATTTATATTTATACACTATATGTCTATGGGTGTGTCTATTTTATTTATTTATTGTTATTAACTTATTTAAGCATTTAAATGTGCATGGTTTGTGTTTTTACTTATTTCCGGTCTTCCTTGTATTTCAGTTATATGCCATTTCATTTGCAAATGCTGTATTTTATCACATGACGCCAGGGGGAGCTGTATTTTTCAGCCGAATAGAACAGCGTCGGCTGCGTGCGTCATGACGCTGCTCTGAAAGCGTCTCGTGAATATAAGCCCGCGCTGCGCGTGACGCGTCCTTCTCCCCTGCCTGTCCCCACCAGCGGAAGGCAGCGCGCTCTCTGTTCTAGTATCAGTGCTGAGTGAATCCTGAAACATCTGTCAAAATGGTATGTATCAGACGGATTATTTGATTCGGTATAGATGCGCGGCGAGCGGATTTTAATATCAGATGCGGTATTTGTACGTTTAACGGGATTTTCGGGGAAATGCGTGCGGGAAAAGGCCGGCTAGTTATTTCCCACAAAACAAAATGGCAGCGGCTGTCTCGCGGCGTGACTCATTTTTAAAATGCCTTAAATTACTTCTCGTTGTTTCTGACTAGATTGTAACTCGTTTACTAAATATTTAGCGAGTATAACTCAAACCAAACTTATAACCGGGAACTTTAAGTCGTTCGGTTTGTTTGTCAGACCGGGCCTGGTTAGCATGTTGGCTAACTCTGCCACGTATTGTGGAGAGAAACGCGTGCTTGAGAAAAATCACATCTGAAGCCCTCCTTTATCTGTCTTCTTAACTCCGTATCGTGATGTTTTAATTCCAGTACCAGTTCTTATATTTTCCCTCTGTTTGTGCTGGACTGTGCGTGTTTTTAATCACTTTGCCGGTCGCTTTATAGGCAGGTGTCGGGTGTGTTCAGACCGGCACACAGCAGTCACGTGTCGCGGTCTCTCCCGCATGTGCGGTTTGTCAGCGGGGCCACATCACGCACATGGCCATCTATTGTTTGCGCGACGGCTTCGGGTAGGCCGTGAGCAGGGCGCCAGATGAATATTTAAGCAGGTGTCTTTATCCTAGCCTTTGCGTTTACGCGGCAGAATACACTTATTACCGCAGTAATGGACGATTACGTCATGCTCAGTGTTGGCAGTAACTAGTGATATGTATCGGAGTTACGTAATCACTAAAATATAACTGATCTGTTACATTTACTAAAAATAAAAACGTCTAGTAATTACTTGTGAAAACGTTAACGATTTACGAAGTGGGAGTATTATACTCAATATACTTTAAATTTAAATGAGTTTTAATTAAAGTGGTAGCATATCAGATCAGTGTTTACTATAAGGTTAACCCTGTCTGCTTTAGGTGTTTCTAACAGTCATTTGAAATTTAGAAAAGCAGATGTAATCAGTTTATTTACTTTTAATGGAGTAATCGAAATGGTTAAACTACTTTTATTAATAATTACCTTATTTAAAATATATTAAAATAGTGTAGTAAGCTGTAGCTTATTACATTTCCAAAATACCTATTTCAAAGTGTCTTAAGTGCTTTTTGTATATGGAATAAATGTGACAAATGTGTCAGGCCTACAGAAGTTTTTATACATTTAAGGACCGGTGTAATTGCATTGAGAAATCCTAATGTTAATAAAAGGTGTGTCGGGAACAAATAAGTTGTTTCTAGTGTAAATAAAGTTTGGATGACGGATGTCTAATGTGTCTCTTCCAGGTGAACTTCACAGTCGACCAGATCCGTGCCATCATGGACAAGAAGTCCAACATCCGTAACATGTCCGTGATTGCGCACGTAGACCACGGGAAATCTACGCTGACCGACTCTCTGGTGTCCAAGGCTGGAATCATCGCTTCCGCCCGCGCCGGAGAGACCCGCTTCACTGACACACGCAAAGACGAGCAAGAGCGCTGCATCACCATCAAATCCACGTAAGAAATGCAATTACATGTAACACATAACTCAGGAATTTCACACTTGCAAGTCTATTTAAAAAAAGTAATAATAATAATAATCCATATAATTGGAGAAACATAATCTGGAAATATCAGGCAGTTAAAATGTCAATCCTGTAAATAAGGTGCAGTTGAATGGAATATAATCATCATACGTGATGTTCAGTAGGGAGTGGTTGTGATGATCATGAGGGCAAAGGCTGTGCAACTGCTTTTTCAATGTTTTATGTCATTGAGTCATATGTGTTTGTTAGGGGTGAAACAATATAGTGCCACATGTATAATTATACTAAAATAAAAGTGTTTGGATGGTTCTGAATCAAATACAGATTTGAGCATCCATATTTATTAATATTAAACAAGAACTGAAATGCATTGTTTAAAAATTTGAGTGTACGCAGAGAAGGGTGCAAATATCTGAATCATTTATGTATTTTCTAAATGACTCAAAGACAAACCAATCTTGTGTGGTTTAGTTGTAACTAACATAACTCAAACTCTTGGCTTAGACAGCCAGTCATCTATGGTTTGCTTACTAGAACAGAGCCAAGCGGAGTGTCTAATACCGCTCTACAAAGAGTTTGTTGTTGATTTCCCTGCTGTGCCTCGTTCACAGTGCCATCTCCATGTACTACGAGCTGACCGAAAATGACCTGGCCTTCATTAAGCAGTGTAAGGATGGAGCTGGTTTCCTCATCAACCTGATCGACTCTCCTGGCCACGTCGACTTCTCCTCTGAGGTCACGGCTGCTCTGCGTGTCACTGATGGAGCTCTGGTTGTGGTGGACTGTGTCTCTGGTAAGCTTTTGACTGGGTCTTGCAACATACAGATCTTCATCAGTGTTTTTCTTATTTTACAGTACAAATATTTAAATGAGCGTCTGTCAGTGGGTTATAACTGGACCCTTGCCTCTTTTAACTGAAGACAATCTGTTTTTGTTTATGTGGTGTTATATTTACCCTAAAGTGCACTTGTACAGGACGCTAAATGTTTGCTTTTTGCGCAGGTGTATGTGTGCAGACAGAGACGGTGCTGAGACAGGCCATCGCCGAGCGCATTAAGCCTGTGCTGATGATGAACAAGATGGACCGAGCCCTGCTGGAGCTGCAGCTGGAACCTGAAGAGCTGTACCAAACCTTCCAGCGCATCGTGGAGAACGTCAACGTCATCATCTCCACCTACGGAGAGGACGAGGGTGGACCCATGGGCAACATCATGGTGAGACAAACACTCATTCATTAATGTGTAGTTGAAGTGATAAAATGCCGTGTGGTCTGTGAGGAGAAACCATGCACCACTCTGATGGACTGATGAACAACCAACCACGATATCTGAGACCCGCGCTGATCTATTAGTGATCTCTAACCTTCCCAGAGCTGCAGTCTTATTATATGGGTTCCTTTAGCTGGACTGTCTGTGCTCATCTCTGTCTGCTTTCTCTTAGATCGATCCAGTGATCGGTACAGTGGGTTTTGGATCCGGTCTTCACGGCTGGGCCTTCACTCTCAAGCAGTTTGCTGAGATGTATGTGGCCAAGTTTGCTGCTAAAGGTGAAGCTCAGCTGAGCCCAGCTGATCGCTGTAAGAAAGTGGAGGACATGATGAAGAAACTCTGGGGTGACAGGTGAGATTCATATAGATTAAGTCTGTGCTAGCAATTTTGGCTGAAAAACCGGATGCTCCTTTTTGCATTATATTAGTAGTGTCAATGAAACCACGTCTAGGAGAATTAAGTTCACACACTGCCATTCAGATTAAGATTAAGGCACTTTTTAAAGTCTCTTCTGCTCACCAAAGCTGCTCATTTGATCAAAATATTTGAACCGGTTCACAAAAAAACGCTTTCTGTTGTAAAGTTAGAAACTGTAATTTTATTAGTCATGCGCAGCTAAATTTTCAGTATTTTAGAAATCATCCTAATATGCTCGTTTGCTGCTCAGTCTTTTCTCTCTTTACATTTATTTGAGAATTGAAACAAGTGTCTTTTACTGTCACTTTTGATCAATTTAATGCGTCTTTGAGAATAAGTATGAGTATGAAGACTTTACGCTAGAGTAGGCTACTTCTGAAGTCTCTTTATAGATGAATCTTTTGTCTGGAGGTTATTTGACTCGCCCTATTTCTGCTTAAGTGTCAAGCATATAACCTCAGTGATGCAAACTGTTGAGCAGTAAATAATGGAAATGCACGTAAACTAGATATTACTCATTTTCTGCTGTTTTTCTAGGTATTTTGACCCAGCCACCGGTAAATTCAGCAAGTCTGCCAACGGCCCCGATGGAAAGAAACTGCCCCGCACCTTTGCCCAGCTCATCCTGGACCCCATCTTCAAGGTATCTTAAAGAGCCTTAAATAGCAGTGCAGGTTTCCTTTTGATACACCGGTGATCTCACCTCACTTCCTCCATCTCCAGGTGTTCGATGCCATCATGAACTTCAAGAAGGAGGAAACCGCTAAGCTGATCGAGAAGCTGGACATCAAGCTGGATGCTGAGGACAAGGATAAGGAAGGCAAGCCTCTGCTGAAGGCCGTGATGCGTCGCTGGCTGCCAGCTGGAGAAGCTCTGCTTCAGATGATCACCATCCACCTGCCCTCTCCCGTCACAGCCCAGAGGTACCGCTGCGAGCTGCTTTACGAAGGACCTGGAGATGATGAAGCTGCCATGGGTATGATGCACTCATTTTCACGTCTTTACTTCGCTGCTCACTGCATTAGTATTGTCTTGACTGTCGTCTTGTGGCCTGTGCAGGTATTAAGAACTGCGACCCTAAAGCTCCCCTGATGATGTACATCTCCAAAATGGTGCCGACCACAGACAAGGGTCGCTTCTACGCTTTCGGCCGTGTGTTTTCTGGTATGGTGTCCACTGGGCTGAAAGTGCGTATCATGGGACCAAACTTCACCCCCGGGAAGAAGGAGGATCTTTACCTGAAACCCATTCAGAGGTCTGCAGCACTCCAGACTCATTAACTCTAGTGGTGCTCTGAATGTACTTTCCATTTAGAAAACTTGAGCTCGCATCTGAGCAACACTATATGACTTTGTCTGTAGCTCAAAACACATGCACCTTCTGACTCATTTTGTCAGCAGAGGTCACATCAACTTTTAAGTGATAAAAATGGTAACTCCTTACTGTAAGATTTTATTTAACATTAGTTAAACAATACTTGCGTAGCACTTAATATTTTTAGTAATAAATTGTAATACATTATGAACTTTTCTGACACGTAACTCTTCTATTCCAGGACCATTTTGATGATGGGCCGTTATGTGGAGCCCATCGAAGACGTGCCATGTGGTAACATTGTGGGTCTGGTTGGTGTGGACCAGTTTTTGGTAAAGACGGGGACCATCACAACTTTCGAGCAGGCCCACAACATGCGTGTGATGAAATTCAGTGTCAGCCCTGTGGTCAGAGTGGCAGTGGAAGCCAAGAACCCTGCTGACCTGCCCAAACTGGTGGAGGGACTCAAACGCCTGGCCAAGTCCGACCCCATGGTGCAGTGCATCATTGAGGAGTCCGGAGAGCACATCATCGCCGGTGCTGGAGAACTTCACCTGGAAATCTGCCTTAAAGATCTGGAGGAGGACCATGCCTGCATTCCACTGAAGGTCTGTCTTTAATGCTCGGTTCTTTAGAGATGTCACGACCATTTTGATTAGGAGACGCTGGAATTGAATGGGTTTTGTAAGACCAAGAAAAACCGATTACAAATACACTTAAAGTGTTTGCTAGAGTTGAGTGTAACTTCATTCAAAGCATCTAGGATTAATTCCAGTGTGCTAGTATTATTTGGATTATACAGTGTAAAGTAGAAAAATATAAACCTCAAATTGAGAATGTTCCCCATTTCATAAATTGGTTAAATGGTGGCTGCTAATTTAAACTTTTTGCTTTTTCTCTCCTTTATTACTGTTTCCTTGTTTCAGTTAAATCGTGACTGAATTAACAACTGGTTTCCTTCCATTAATCCTTGCATTGGTTAAATCATGGCCACAAATTAAAGACTCACTCTTATTTTAATTCACTCTTTCCTTCCCCTGGCTTTTGTTTTGTTTGCCCTGGCTTTAATTTTTTTCTTTTCTTTGATTTTTCACAATTATTTGTTTCCCTTGTTTTTAGTTAAATAGTGGGCACAAATGAAGAATTTCTTCACTCCTTTTTATTTGTTTGCTTTTGATCGCTTTTTTTTTTTTTTTTTAATTGATCCTCTCTTTGCTTTAGTTAAAAGGTGGCCACAAATTAAACTACACTCAATTGTGACATCAAATTTAAGTGTGTGGGTTTTTTTCTTTTAATTCCTAATTCCCAGAAATGCTGAGCACGTATATTTGCCCAATAGTTGCACTTTAAGTTTTAAAGTATCTGCAACTAAATTAAGAAGCTTTACGAGTCTGTGTTAAATCATCCAGTCTATCCTGATGTAACTCATGTGTCTGGTTCTCCAACAGAAATCGGACCCCGTTGTGTCCTACAGAGAGACGGTCAGCGCAGAATCCGACCAGATGTGTTTGTCCAAGTCTCCCAACAAGCACAACCGTCTGTACATGAAGGCCAGGCCGTTTCCCGACGGTCTTGCTGAAGACATCGACAAGGGCGAGGTGACGGCTCGTCAGGAGCTCAAGGCCCGCGCTCGTTACCTGGCTGACAAATACGAGTGGGAGGTCACAGAGGCCCGTA
The DNA here is from genome assembly GCA_032357425.1 of Enteromius argenteus. Classification (NCBI taxonomy): domain Eukaryota; kingdom Metazoa; phylum Chordata; class Actinopteri; order Cypriniformes; family Cyprinidae; genus Enteromius; species Enteromius argenteus. The sequence goes on along the minus strand of JAUCMR010037953.1, from coordinate 15,519 downwards.
AGATCTGGTGCTTCGGACCTGACGGAACCGGACCCAATGTCCTGGTGGACGTGACCAAAGGAGTGCAGTACCTGAATGAGATCAAGGACAGCGTTGTGGCTGGCTTCCAGTGGGCCACTAAAGAGGTAAGACGCTTTCAAGTGAAATGGGTTTGGTTAACTAGTCCTGTTCATGTCCTGGCTGGTCTGTGAGGAGAAATCATGCACCACTCTGAAGGAGTGATGGATAACCCCTACCACAGTTTCTGAGACCTGCACAGGAAACGGTTCAAATCTATACTATAGAGTCTTGAAGGAAAAAGTTAATTTTCCTTTAATTTTTTTTAAATACAAATCAATAGAAATGAAGTTGTAGTAATATAACAGTTATTACTTTTAATATGCATTTGATGCTTTGTTTATTAAAACGATACAGATCGGTATTTACATTTTAACAATGTTTTGTTTCGAAAATGCATTAGTAAAAAAATTAAAAATTCAATATAGTAGTGTTAATACTTTTAGTTACAAAAAAGTCAGCTCTTTGTATTTTAGTTTTTGCCTTTGATATTTTAATTGGTAAAGATTAATACACTTTATTGTACTACTGTTCTTGATACTTTTATCATTATAAAAGTACAAATCAAAAATTTAATTTTTTTTTTTTACCTGTAATTTTATACAGTAATGTATAAATGATTAAATACTAATAATTTTGGCATACTTAATTCAAAGTTGAATTGTATAAAATGCATTGCTTGTTGGCTGCTGAGTCCGTCACTCTCTTTAGCTTTCTTCATGAATACTGATGTTTAGTGACTGAGACGTGACTCCTCCTGGTTTGGTTTCTCTGCTCAGGGAGTGCTGTGCGAGGAGAATCTGCGAGCTGCCCGTTTCGACATCCATGACGTGACTCTGCACACAGATGCCATCCACCGTGGTGGTGGCCAGATCATCCCAACGGCCCGCAGGGTTCTGTACGCCTGTCAGCTCACGGCTGAGCCCCGGCTCATGGAGCCAGTCTACCTGGTGGAGATTCAGGTGAGACGTCACATCTAACACATCTGAGTCCTGCTCTAACACACGAGCCTCTCTCACCTGTGTCTCTTCCTCTCTCAGTGCCCAGAGCAGGTGGTCGGAGGCATCTACGGTGTGTTGAACAGAAAACGAGGCCACGTCTTCGAGGAGTCTCAGGTCATGGGAACGCCCATGTTCGTCGTGAAGGCCTATCTGCCTGTCAACGAGTCTTTCGGTTAGTGTCCATCACGTTAATGACCCTTTTTATTGAACAAATGTGACCCTGGACCATAAAAACAGTCATAAGGGGTATATATTTTTTGAAATTGAGAGAGAGAGAGATATATATATCTCTATCTCTATCTCTATCTCTATCTGAAAGCTGAATAAATAAGCTTGATGTATGGTTTGTTGAAAAGGACAATATTTGCCTGAGATGCAACTCAAATCTGGAATCTGAGGGTGCAGAAAGTCTAAATATTGAAGATCGCCCCTTTTTGAAGTTGTCCAAATGAAGTTCTGAGCAATGCATGTTACTAACCAAACATGAAGTTAATACGTGTACAAAATATCTTCCTGGAACATGATCTTAATATCCTAATGATTTTTGGCATAAAAGAAATGTATAATTTTGTTTCCTACAATGTATTGTTAGAAATCAGAATCAGAAAGCGCTTTATGGCCAAGTATGTTTGCACATGCAAGGAATTTGTTTTGGTGTCGCAGCTTCCAGTACACAGAGACAACAACACAAAGATATACCTACAAATGTAGAAATTTCTACAAATATACCTGTGCTGCTGATGACTGCTTCTGTGCTCCAGGGTCACATCTGTGTTTAATATACTAAACGTTCTGAGAAAACCAGTGTCCGCATTTGCTCATTAAGCAGCAAGTAACTAGTGAAGTGTAGCTTCAGGCAGAGTTTGTGGTCTGAATTGAAAGTGCTGAGAGAACAGGACTGAGACTGAATGAACTCTACATACAAAAGATAAAACAGCCAGCGCGTCTTTCTATTGTGGTGGTCTCACTGTGCAACAAATAACATACAGCGCAAGCATTCTAGAAGTGATTCGTGAGTGAATTCTTTTGAATTAATCTGACAAAAGATCCAAATCAGCTTGAGTCAATTAGACTGATTCCTGACTCACTGAATCATCAGAAGTTAATAGCTGCTAGTTCATTTAAAAAAAAAAAAAAAAAACAATTAAGTGAAAGATGCACTTTTTGATTGGTAGTTTGTATTTATATTTTTATTAATATTGGTAGGGATTTTGAACCGTAGCAGTAGTAGCTATAATAATTCTCACTTATGCTTTAATGAGCCAGTTTTGTGCTAGTAGCAGTTCTCCTTCCTAATGAAAGTGTCTTGGACTGTATTGAGTCACATGTTTGTGTTCAGTCTCCTAACATCTTTCTCTGTGTGTGTGTGTGTAGGTTTCACAGCTGACCTGCGCTCTAACACCGGTGGTCAGGCCTTCCCTCAGTGTGTGTTCGATCACTGGCAGATCCTTCAGGGTGACCCCAAAGACCCTGCGTCCAAACCCTTCCAGATCGTGGGCGACACACGCAAACGCAAGGGCCTGAAGGAGGGCATTCCCGCACTCGACAACTTCCTCGACAAGTTATAAACGGTCTCTGTTCTGTAGCCTGACCTCGATGCTTTACACTCATTCCTTCCCTCCTGCACTCGCTTCCTTCCCTCAGAGGTCAGCAGAGGGACTGGACTCTACAGGGCACAAATGCCACATCTTTATCACATTCTGACAGCCAATTCAAGTGGATTATGTAAATCTCTAATAAAGAAAATAAAAATGGAAAATTACTCTTGTGCATGTGTGCGGTGTTTCATTGCCACTCCAGATGTAGACTTCTGTGTGTCTGAGGTTCATGACACTTTTATGTCTCTTCAAATTTAGTTTTTATGCTGCTGTGATGTATTAAATGGTCCAGTGGTGTAACTGAAGTCCAAATATTTTAATGCTTTTGAGCTCCGTAGTTATGGCACAAGATTGTCAATGCCTTGTGCAAAATCAAAATACAGTGTTTATATAAATTTTTGTTGCAATACAATTTATTTTTTTCCCTTAAATTGCTTTGCATTTTAACTTGTTTATATTTTAATTTAAACCTTTTTATTATTGGTAGTGGTTTCTACTATCAATGTGTATGTATATAATACAATTTTAACAGTTGTGTTTTTGCATGTGACGCAAAACCTTACATTTATAAAAAAAAAAAAAAAATTTCCCTAAAACTCTTGTTTTTCATTCGGTATTGCATCAGGTTAAAGTTAAGTGTTCTACACCAGTCAACCATTGAAGTGAATTAAACGCAAAAACTCTGTAAAATGTTACTATTATATACTTCTATATATAACAAAGACAAACTAAATGTAAGATATAAAGAAATTCAAAATATTATGCAAGTTAATAAAAATACCTTGCATTCACATGGCTAAAAGGTCATGGTCAATTTTTCAAATATAGCACATTTAAAAATTTCTGCCAAAGTGCTGTATGTAATATAGATACCATAAATGACTGTAAATAGATCATTTGTGACTTTTAAATTAAATCTGCCGTCCTACAAGGCCAGAATGTTTAGATGTAAAGAATGATTCCTCTTTATTAAACATGAGTAGTCATACAAAGACCCAACATAACCAACCATCAACAATCCAGAAACACCAGCGTGTTTGATCTGAACAGTCTTGCACAAGTGCTGAGGTTCACCCTGTAAATACAGTTCCTGAATGATTCTCACCCTCCAGTTAAATTAAGTGCTGAACGTACAAGGAACATCGAAGGAAAACCTTGGCACAGAAGAGAAGATAACAGACCGCTTTCCTCTGCTCTACAATCACACCGCTGTACAAAAACTCAACGCAGATCAAACTTCATTGATTCCATATCTTTTTTTTTCCCATGTTATAATCTAAAATACACAATTCTCATCCAAATGCACTAACAAAATATGTAATTAATGCTGCTTGCTTTTTTATGGCAAATCATTAGTTGCATACACATCAACATTTGCTTTATTTAGATAAGAATTAAAACAACAGTTCACCCAGAAATGACTAATTCACTAACCCTTTTTCTGCGGCTTTTTATTTCACATTTCTGACTTTATATCTTGCAGTTCTGAGAAAAAAGTCAGTATTTATTTTCAATTCTGACCTTAAAACTCAAAATAGCAAAAAATAGAAAATAGAAAAAATGCAGAATTGCGAATTTATATTACACAGTTGTGAGTTATCAAGTCAGAATTCTGAGATGACTTTAGAAGCGAGTTTTTATCTCACTATATATTCTGAGAAAGTGAGATAAAAAGTCACAATAACCTTTTTTTAGTTTTTATTCAGTGGCGGAAACAGGCTTCCATACCCTCAGGCCATCCAAGATAAGGATGAGTTTGTTTCTTCACCAGATTCGGAGAAATGTAGCACTCCATTACAGTCTGAACAATACATGCTTTGCAGTGAATGGGTGCCATCAGCAATTAAACTGACTTTACGTAAAAAAAAAAAAAACATCTTAATGGATTTGTTTCGTCGTCTTAAGACTGATAGACAGAAGTGGTATGGATTATTTTATCAGCTGTTTGGAATTTCATTCTGACGGCACCCATTCACTTACAGTGCTGAGACGGTGATGCAACGCCACATGAAGAAACAAACTCATCTGCATTTGTGGGTGAACTATTGCTGTAACTGTAAAGCTCTTAAACACTGAGTGAGGTGCAGGTTTGGCAAGAGTTTTAATTGCAGCCCAGGTCGACCGATGCGAAATCAGATACACAAAAATAAAGACGTATTTGCATGTTACATGTCAGTCAGTCGTGGGTGAGCGATTCACTTGCTGTTAACAGTCAGCGTAAAATACAAGCCCTCGAAGTCTATTCCCAATCAGTTATTAATGACAGAACCCCCTGAAGAAAGTCTGTGACAGCGTAGAGAGGTTCACGTGTCCGTCTTTACTGTCTCTTGAGTACAGCGTTATGGTCGAGTGCAATATCATGTGCTGACGGAGACCCGAGGCGCCGGCGGAGACTACGTGTAGAAGATGAGCTCTGGGATCTGACCGTCCTCCACAGACGTGCCGTTGTTGTTTCCCGCGGCGTAGCAGAAGGTGAAGCTGGTTTTGGTTCCAGAGCCGGACGACTCGTGCGTGACCTTCCTCATGCCTTTAGTGCCGTAGTGTGAGTCTGGACCCTGAGACAGAGGAGGAGAGATAAAGATGTGTTAACTCCTTGTTCATGCTTCAGCCGGTTCTATCAAACCTTTACAATTAACCCAGAACGCAGCAGCAAGATTCATTTTTAATGAGCATGCATGTCACATCTTGGTTTATTAATTAGCACTGGCTACCAATAGCTCACATAAAATTCAAGGCATTGATGTTTGCCTATAAAAGCGCCTCTGGCACTGCACCCCTTGACCTAAATTCAGTACTTCAGGCCTATGTGCCTCTAGAAGCAAGTGAACTAAAATCACTTTCACAGACTTTGACATTAACTGTTCCGTCCTCTACAAGAAACGGCTAAAACACATCTCTTCCATCTTTATTTGACCCTCTAACTCTAGCAATCTCTGTTGTAATACATTTTTTAAATGTACACTATACTTATGAGCAGTGTTGGGGGTAATGCGAGTTACGTAATAATATAACTTTTTCCAAGTAACTAGTAAAGTAATGCATTACTTTTTAATTTTGGAGTAATATAACTTACATAACAAAAGAGTAATGCCAGTTACTATGTCTCCTGACTCCATGTTAGGGAGAAATCAGAAATAAAGACACCCTGTGTGCGGTGTGTGAATACAGTGTAGTTCTAGACTAAATGTGAATGTGCATTAATTCATCTCCTGCTCAAAAAACAGATTTAGTATTCATCAAAAGGAATTAAAATAAACTCAGAATATACTCAGAAACCTGCAATAATTACATTACACAAATGTATCTAATCCCATGTTATTAACCAGTGTCTTTGCTGCTGACCTCCGATGATCCAGATCAACCAGACTTACAAGCATAAATGAAAACTATTGTGCTTCATTGTTTTTTTTATTGCTGAAGAGTATTGAACTGTCTTCTTCTGTATTTCACTTTACAGATGTGAATTTACTTTTTCTTCAGCCTGAGGTTTATTCATTACACTTGTGTGAAAGGGCTTTTACATTTGCTATAAATAGAACTTCTTATATTAAAAACAAACACTCGAGCTCTGCTCATATTTAAAAAGTAACGCAAAAGTAACTTAACGCATTACTTTCCATAAAAAGTAACTAAGTAACGTAATTAATTACTTATTTAGGGAGAAACGCAATATTGTAATGCATTACTTTTAAAAGTAACTTTCCCCAACACTGCTTATGTGTGTGTGTGTTAAGAAATAAACATTAAGTACGAAGTAAAGACATTTACAAAGTTACAAAAGATTCCAGTTTCAAATAAATGCTGTTCTTTGGAACTTTCTATTCATCTGTGAATCCAGAAAAAAAAAACATCACAGTTTTTACAAAACTATTCAGCAACACACTGAAGACTGATGTAATGATGCTGAAAATTCAGCTTTAAATAGCTAGAAATAAACATAACATATATTTATGTATTTTCTTCGGTTGTTTTAAATCCTAATATTTCACTGTTTTTACTGTATTTTTGATTAAATAAATGCATTTGAATCTAAATCCACATTTTTAAATGGTAAAATTGAAAAAAATCTCACTAATGTCAATAAAAAGAAAAAAACTGAATAACAACTCTCTTGCTGTGTTTAGTTAAAGCAGATGTATGTTAAAACACAAATGGTGTCACCTTTAACGTAGCACAGGCTGTGTAATTGACGTTGGGCAGAACTTCCACCGGTTCCTTGAACATGACTCTGAAGGTGCTGGCCGAGCCGTCACAGCTGAAGCCGGTGTCGTTCTGACCCAGAACTGTGTTACTGTCGGTGTGAATGATCTGAAAGAGATTCAATCACAGAGTCAGAAAACAACACTTTCAAACAAAGACATGTTCCTTCAAGCTCGTGAAAATGGGCCCCACCAATACTGATGTAATATTATATCTATAACCTCTAAAAACATGATGACTGCACTCAAATAAAGTTCCTAAAAATAAGCACACTGTAGGTTGATGATTGTTTTCAACTTTAAGTTACAATCTATCAGAATGCATTATAAACGGCACATATTTTAGGAGTTTCCCTATTAATCACCTTCATTTATCAGTTCGTCTAAATAGAGTTGTGGCAAAAAATGACTGAAAGTGCAAATAAATCATGTAGAGATCAATAACAGGTCATAAAACTGCTAGTACAATAACTGTATTATAAAACTGATGGTAAATTTTATGGTAACTATATATAAACATGTACTTACCAGTGTTATTTTTGTATCAAGAGATTATTATGAGTTTTATTCATATTTCAAATCTGTTTCTATTTTTTATCCTTTCATTTCATTTTACTTTGATTCAAAGTTTTAGTTTTTTATTGCTTTAATTTATATTAAATTAAATATAAATTTAGGTCCAAAGATTTGGTTTAGTGAATTATTGTTGTACGTTATTTCAGCACATCAAGTTAAACAAAATTTAAATAAGAAATGAGCTGAAATAAAAAAAAAACTTTGTTGTTTTATTTAACCACAACACCTTGCTTTTAGTCCTACTTAGAAAAGAGAATGGAAGTTGAAAATCTGTGAAACTTAAGTATTAAAAAACAATTCAATAATTAAACAAATTAATCAAATTTAATAGTGCTAACACATGTGACCCTGGACCACAAAACCAGATACAACAATTATATATTTTTTTTAAATTGAGATTTATAAATAATAAAAAGATTAAATAAGCATTGATGTATGTTTTTTAGGAGAGGACAATATTTGTCTGAGATACAACTATTTGAAAATCTGGAATCTGAGGGTGCAAAAAATTTTTGTCTTTAAAGTTGAAGTTCTTAGCAATGCATATTACTAATCAAATATGAAGTTTTTATATATTTATGGCAGGGAATGTAAAACATATCTTCATTGAACATGATCTTTACCGAATATCCTAATGATTTTTGGCATAAAACAAAAATCAATCATTTGGACTCGTACAGTATATTGTTGTCTGTTTCTACAAATACACCCGTAATACTTACGACTGCTTTTGTGCTCCAGGTTCACATATAGGATCTACATGTGTATACTGTCACTGAGCAGGTAATTAACAAGTTTGTCATCCCTCACATTAAAATACACTTTAAAATCATGTTTGTCAGTCAGTCGCACCTGTATGTTGACCTGATAGTCTGTCGGTCCGTGAATGGATCCATAAAGACCAAACCCCACGATAAATATCCTGCGATTCACCGAGAACCTGCGGAGAACAGACTGTTAGTTTGAGCTGGCGGGGCGTTAGCGGTCTGAAGGAGCACACGGGCGTCTGCCTCTCACCGGATGCGGTCGCTGGTCCCGCTGTAACCCCAGCGGCTCTCCACCTGCCCGAAGCGCGTGATGCTGCACTCTTTCCCTCGCAGACAGCAGCGAGGCCGGTCGATGAACTCCACACGCGGCTTAGGATTCACCGTGAAGTGCAGGAACAGACTCACCACCTCTCTGTCCGTCAGAATGGCTGACTGAGCAGGACCTAAGTGAGACACACATATAAAGCTACTGCATCATATTAGATACAAGGCCTTTCACTCAATCTACTGCATGCTTTCTGTTTCTGACTGATCGCTTAGAGCTCTTTTAGTGTAATTGTGCACATGTCTTTCCACTGATTTTGATGAAGTAAGCGTCAGAATAACTTTGGTCACATCTCTAGATGAACTCTTACTGGACTGAAGCAGCTCATCAGTCATTTTCGAGAAGAATCTGATCCTCAGGATCTTTTGAGGAGCTTTACTTTCACTGTTCCTCAGCGGAGCAATGATCTTCACAAGCCTCCAAAACACCTCACATCTTCTGAGGAGCCTTTATTTCTTCAGCTCTCAGTCAGCATTAGATTGTATGTTTGAATCATTTCAATCCCATATTACTGGAGCAGAGTCTGCTAATATTTAGATTATTTTATGTCAGTATCTGCTCTACTGTTATAAAGATTTCATTGATTTACATTACAAGCTGAAAAAATCTGAGCATGCAAAAAAATTGAAATATTGATTAAATCTCCTTTGAGGTTGTCCAAATAAAGTTCGTTGCAATGCATATTACTAATCAAAAATCAAGTAGGTAATTTAGAAAATATTTTCATGGAACATGATCTTTAATATCCTAATGAATTTTGGCATAAAAGAAAAATAGATAATTTCGACCCACATAATGTATTGTTGTCTATTGCTAAAAAAATAACCTGTGCTGTTGCTGACTGTTTTTGTGCTGCAGGCTCACAGATGAGCTATAAAATCCCTTTTGACTAAAGGTTCAATAAACTATTCCATTTCAAACCATTTTTTTCCCTGACTATTATTACGTATTCCAGGGGTTACAGGGTTAATGTCATAAGCGTGGCATGTATAGAGACCTGCGGCGAACTCCTCTATGGTCATGAGAGGGAAGCGGATGAGATTGAGGGCTTTTCCCAGCACACGTCTCTTGTTCTCCGGTGTGGGCTGGAGCTGCTGACGGTGAGCTTCAGCTTCTGCCCAGCGAACCGCCGCTCCAAATAAATGCACCTCGCGCAATCCCAGAGTATCCCTCTCCAACACCGCCACCAGCGTGTCTGACAGAGACAAGACAGACACACGTCTGTGAGGACACCAGGAAACAGCTGGGCTTCTCAGGACACCAAAAATACACACTAAACTGTAAGCTTTGGGGTTGCTTAGATTTAGTTTTTTAATGTTTTTCAAAGAGGTCTCTACTCATCAAGGCTACATTTATTTGATCAAAAACACAATAAAGCAGCTTTCTATGTGACTATATGAAGAGTTCAATTGCAAAAACTGATTTTTTTTAACAGTTTTCGAAATGGATTAACCTCAATCAAACTGCAATCATCTATTTTTGTAAATAACCTCTTCATGTGTTAAAATCTAACTGATTTCTGATCAAACCTGGATTTTCAGCATCATTACTCCAGTCTTCAGTGTCACATGATCCTTCAGAAATCATTCTAAGATGCTGATTTACTGCTCAACAAACATTTCTGATTATTATTAATGTTGAAAACAGATGTGCTGCTCAATATTTTTGAGACAATGGTAATCTGTTCTTCAAAAGAAGCATTTATTTGAAATAGAAATCTTTTGTAATATTATGTCTTTGCTGTCACATTTGAGCAAGTGAATCTGTTCTTACTGTATAACTATTTATATATATATATATATATATATATATATATATATATATATATGTTTTTTTTCCCCTTAAATAAAAAACATTGACTGAAGTCTTCTGAATTGTAGTGTCTATTATTTTAAAACAATGGGATGCCTTTATTAATCAATTAAGTTTAAGCTAACATTAAGTCAAGTAGTTCTTCAAGAAAACACTAACAGATTAAAAAACAGATGAACACTTTACAGTGAGTAGCCATTAGCCAATGCAAGTAACATGAACTCACAATGAGCAATGCTCTTGTTTATTTTTGATTACTCCTCTTCTGGAACATGTATTGTTAATGTTAGTTAAAATATTTGAATAATGTATTACTAAATATTGCAATTACTAAACACTTTCAAAGTATTGTTTCATTGTTAGTTCATGTTAGCTAACGTTAGCAAATGGAACCTAAAAGAAAACAATAGGATGAAATAAAGTAAAACCATAAAACCATGTAAATCACAAGCACGATTATTAGAAATGTTTTTTATTATGAGCAGTTCACCCAAAATGAAAATTCAGTCATCATTTAATCACCCTCAAGTTGTTCCAAACCTGTAAGAGTTTCTTTCTTCTGCTGAACACAGAAGCCAACAGAAGTCAACGGCTACCAACGACTCTTTGGTTAGCAGCACTCTTCAATTATCTTTCTCTGTGTTCAACAGGGTGAATAATATGTTGACAGAATTGTGATTTTTAGGTGAACGATCCCTTAAACACTGATTCAGTGCTGGGCAGCGGTCCTGTAATGCGGTGTACCGTGGATTTGTTTCCGTGATACAGTACCCAGATCAATATCTGTGAATCCCTCAGCGGCCAGAGCATCTCCTGTGTTTTTGTCGATGTTCTCCAGGCACAGGCTGGCCAGCTGCGGCTCATCGAACAGTCTGGCCTTCAAACAAACCACACGTCAGACTATCAGATCCACATGAGTCTTTGCAAACATCGCAGGCATCAGTGAGCTCTACCTGTGTGAGCAGCATGAAGGCATTGTCGGCCCGCAGGTTCTTCTTCAGGAACTCCACACAATGGGCCTCCAGAGCTGGAACGGCGTACTTCTTAGCGGTGTAAAGAGTCGTCATCACCGTCTCGGGTCCGATTTGAACGTCATCGGAGTACAGGAACCTGGAGAAAACACCATTATTTACACATCTGATGCTTTCTGGAATGTACACAGTCATGTTTTCTAAAGTGCCCCTGTTATGGATTTTTGGACAATTATATCTCATGAGAATGATGTTTTTTGGAACATATGGTACTTTTTTCTTTGATTCTTTAATGAATTCAAAGTTAAAAAGAGCAGCATTTGTTCAAAATAGAAATCTTTCACACGACTAAAACTGCTACAGTATAAATGGTTGATGAGGATTTTTATAACTCTAGTTGTATTGCATAAATATAATGAAAATATTCCTGATACTTGCTCAAGATGCAATAACTTTAGAGGAACGCTGTACCACTGTATTTGGGAGTGTGAAGAGGTTAGGAATTTTTGGAAAGATGTGAAAGTAATGGTAGAAAAGATCCTCGATGTTAATATACCACCGACACCATTAATCCTTTTATTTCATTTATATCCTAAGGAGATCAAGTTAAAAAAGACAGAGTATACATTCATAAATATATGCATTCTTCAAGCAAAACAGCTTATTTCTTTAAATTGGAAAAGTATATATGTGAACCAAATATAGGCCAATGGATGAAAGAAACGGTGACAAATATGTTAATGGAAAAGATAACTTGTATATTAAAAGATAAATCGCAAAAGAGTTTGGGACCCTTTTAAATGTGGTGGAGTTGGAAATGTGTTGATAGAAGACTAAATAATAGAGGTGAAATTGTATATTAATGTATTATTGTAAAATACTGAGGAGTGTTTTGTTTGTTTGTAAATGTATGTGTGTATGTTCATGTGTGTTGTTAAAACACAATAAAAAAGAATAAAAATAAATAAATAGAAATCTTTTAGAAGTATTTCCTATGACTTTTTATTCATTTAACACATTCCTCCTGAATAAAAGTATTAATTTCTTAAAAAAAAAAAAAAAAAAAATCAGAGAATCCCTAAAAGAATATATAACAGGTCCCTCCAAAAAAATTAAATGTGACACTGAAGACTGGAGAATTAATGCTAAAAAAATCAGATTTGGTCACAAAAATAAATAAATAAAAAAATAGAAATCGTTTAGAAGTCTTTACTAAGATTTTTATTCATTTAACACATTGCTCCTAAATAAAAGTATTACTAATTATTAATTAAAGTATTAAAAAAATGATCAGAGAATCAGGTCCCATGCTACCAGTTATGCCAAAAATTCAGTTTTGATCAAAAAAATTCATTTTATTTTAAAGTTTGTTCAAATAGAAACCTACTATTTTAAATTGCACTAATGTTAATAAATTAACATTTTTTTGATTAAATAGATATAGTCTTTCTGAACAAACTTTGGAGCGGCAGGGTATACCTGCACACATGGATATTGAGAAAGAGGCCCATACTTGAGCAATGCGAGGAATGCTGCAGGTTCTACATCAGGGAGCTCGATCTCAGTGGATGTGGTGGCCATTCCTCCGTTAAACATGGCATCAAATACTGCACTGCCAACGGCCAGAACAAACCTGCAGCGGTAATATTAAACACAAAGAATTAATGCTTTATCATGTTTTTAGTACATTTACTTAGTAAAAGTATTATTTTAAAGACAAATTAGCACATACTTGTTCAAATCTAAATGTGTATACAAGATGGTAATATTTGTTATAACTTGGGCTTTAACTTATTCTGATTTCACTTTAAAGTAACTGAAAATGACAAATGCAGAAGTCCGAAATATGGACATGTTATGCTAATCAAAACTGATTCATATCATGTATATATTAATTTTAATACATAAAAATGAATACTAAAGTTAATACATCTTTTTTCTCTCACAACTCTGACAATAAGGGTCAGAAATGCAAAATACTAATTTTCTAATCACTAAAATACTAATCACGCGCGCCATATAAAAGAAAAAGGCAAGTGCCGCGAACTTAAGGAAGATTTGTTTTATGAAGATGTCTTTAATTTCAGTTTACACAAAGCTGTCAAACAACGTTACTCTCCGAAGACTTGATATATGGACTGCTGTTATGATGGAGTTTGATAGTCACAGTTTCAGACCCCGTCCACTTCCAATACACTGAAACAAGCGCGTGCACATCCCGATCACAAACGATGACAGACAGTCATTTTAATGATTAATGATTAGCTGGCTCAGTGTCATCAGTGTGTTTAGTGAATCACCTGTGCGCGGGTATCCGCTGAACTCCCATTCCCTTACCCACTAGAAAGTGAACATCACTCAGTACTTCATTATTGAACAAAAACGCAAATCTCTCTTTCACGGTGCTTTTCGTCGCCTGCCAGTTATAAACGGGCTCCCGGTACACGAGCACGGCGGCAGCGGCCGGGGGAGCGGACAGAGACGAGTGTGTCGACGGTGTCATCGCTGCGTTTGACGGGTTTCCAGTCATATTCGAGGCGACCGAAATCGGCGGCCCCACCACCGCCGCGGTAGCCGGGAGAGCGTTCATGAGGTTCGGCGGAGGTCCTAAGGCAACACCGGGGATTTCCAGGCCCGCAGGCCCCGGTTGAGGATTTTGGCGTCTCGTCACGCTCTGAGAGCCTCCGCCGCCTCCAACGGATCCTCCGTGACTCGCAGCCAAAGCGTAAGGACTGTTGCTCGGTTGGCTGTTACCCAAAGGTCCGGGTCCGGAGAAATTTAAACACGGAACCCGACCGCTATTGTCTCCAGTAGCCATCTTGGACCGAAGCGCGCACCCGCTGAATGAGTAAACAAATCGCGAGCGCTGTCAGTATCCTGTCATCTCGTGCGCACAATATCCGGTCCCTAGTGTACATGTGTGGCGTTACGTATATTTCTTAAATATCAATATTTTTCCAACTACTTGAAATTTTGATTCTAAATATTTTTTTATATTAACTTTTCTATTATTTTCCTATGAACTCTACTAGTGGAACTGACTAGAAATTGTTCTTGAAATATATCAAATGAAAGTCCTGTACATAAATAAATAAAATATATAAATTATTCAGTGATCAAATAAGTCAATCCCCTAGTTTAATGCCGTTATATTTATCTTTTTTTCATATTATTTTAGAATTATTTAAATTATTCTAGAATTATTTATTCAATATTTAATTTTTTATATCTTTATAGCATGTTTAGTTTATGTATATTTTATTATTTTTATTCATATTTATGTGTATACACAATTTGTAAATAAACTAAATATAAATATTAGCTATATGTGAATATATTTGTATAGTTTGTATGAGTCTACGTAAAATATAGCTACATTTTTATATTCTAGCATTTGTATTTCCAATATATCCGTTATGATTTTTAGAACTGCGGAAAGCTAGGATTCCTTTGTCACAATCTTATTAAAAACCTTGATAAATATTAGTATCGCATGCAAAAAGAAGTTTAAGACTTTGATTAAATGATATGTCTCTGTATGCATTTGATCTGCTTTACCTGCTTGATCACGTATGTCCATGTGTGCATGCAAACGACAAAAGACAAAGGATGTTCAGCCTAACACGATGTCAGATTATTTTTTCGTAAATGTCGTGATGCCCTCATCTGGATGAAAGGGGAAACGCTGCGATGACGTCACGCATCCAAAAACTGCAGCAAATGCAGTATCTGCGTAAATAAGCCCTGTCATGAAACAGTATCCCCTATAACGATGTTGAGACACTGGAAATGCAGTTAGAATAGGAGTGAATGAACTAAGTGTCAACCTAAAGTGCTTCTACGTTTAGGCTATGCATTTAGCATTTTATACATTGAAAGAGAAAACTCTCTACTTCCAGGATTTTTTATTCAAATCATAAATATATTATGCTAATATTACATTATATTATATATAGATATAATCTATGAAATATTTGCCTTGCTAAAAAGGCAGGATGATGCAATTTAGTATGATGAAATATATTTATTTATTTATTTCAGCATAGGTGCATTTCCACTGTGAGAGACAGAATCTAAAAAGAAATATCCAGAAATCACATTGTATGATTTTTTTTAACAATTTATTTTGGAATTACTGTCAAATAAGTATTTGATCACTTGCTTATCAGCCAGATTTCTGACCCTCAAAGACCTGTTATTTTGCTTTTAAATA
>JAUCMR010037740.1:0-22466 GCA_032357425.1 Enteromius argenteus | reverse complement strand
GATTTCCGGATTTTTCTTTTTAGATTCTGTCTCTCACAGTGGAAATGCACCTATGCTGAAAATTGTAGACCCCTCCAAAATCACAGGGTGATCAAATACTTATTGACCTCACTGTATATATATATATATGTGTGCATGTGTGCGTAAGACCTTTACATTTATGGTAAATGTAAATGTAAGTTTTCATAATATATGAATAAAAATATACCAAAGTTTATCATAATATATAGATATAAATAAATCAGAATTAGTGCCATCAAATGATTAATTGCAATTAATCGCATACAAAATAAAAAAAAAGTTTTTGTTTACATAATTTTAAATATACAAATACACACATATATGCATGTATATATTAAGTTATGATTAGACATTTAAAATGTAATATCAATATATATATATATATATATATATACACATATAATATCAATTATATGAATATAAATATATACATGGAAACACATAAATAAATATATATTGTATGTGCGTATTTATATATACATAATAAATACACACAGCATACATAGATATATTATGTAAACAAATTTTTTTTATTTTGGATGTGATTAATCGTGATTATTCATTTGACAGCACTAATCAAAATATATCAATTCTATATTTTTTCTCAACCTGCATTCTGCATCCAATTTTTGTCATGTCAGATTAATTGTTTTGAAGTATTCATAGATCTAGACAGCTGTATTTGGACTATCTAATATGATGTTAGCCATTTTGTTGTGATGTTCTGTATTAATAAACGTTAGTTAGCAGCGGTGGCTAACGGCAACATCCCCAGGGCCTTCTGCCACCCCTTATAAAACATCCCTCTCATAAAGCAGCCCCATAAACAGCTTTATTATCCTGGTCTCCACAACAGAGCACATTACTACACTCACACTGCAAGCAGCTCCTCTAGCTGGAGCAGGAAATTGAACATTTTAACCCAGTGTAACCCTGTTTCCTGCAGTTATAATAGTTGGTTTCTTGTTAGGGCGGGTGTTGAGAGTTCTTTGAATTTTTGCACAAGCAGCTTCAAATTTGTTGTTATCTTCTCTTCAATTTCCATTTCCATATCTGTTTGCAAACTGTCAAGGTCAATGATGGAAAAATGACGTGCACCGTTCCCTTGCAAAAACCTCAGTACAGCAGCAATGTCAGCAGTGTTATTTTAGTATTATTTGTGTACTATAAATTAATGTGTTGAATTTCCTTTTATTCTTACATTTTTAATTAGTTTACATTTTTTTATGTTTTTGTGATTTAAATTATTATTATTATTATTATTATTAATCCAAATTTAGTGCAGAAACTCTTAATTTCACATTTTCATTTATTTTATGTTTTTTAGCTTTTTGGAATTAAATATAATATATAAATACATGTAAATATTTTCAAACCATATACTGTATGTGTGTGTATTGAATAAACATACACAGTTATTATAGTGCTTTTTAGTAATTTTAGTACTTCAACTTATTTTAGTTAGTTGCACACGTTTCATAATTTATTACATAATTTGTTCATCGAATCTAAGCTTTCAATTACTGAAAATCATGGCTTTACTTGATATTCAATCATTACCATATTCACCTACAGACACTATGGTATACTCATTTTGTACTTGGAGAATACCACAGTAAATACAATGTCTGTGTATTTTCCTCATCAAAATATACTATAGAAAAGTATCATGGTTATTAGATCCTTTCTTACTTTATGAAAATATGTGTTAAAACGAAGGTATTTGGATGAAATGTTTACTATGCATATTTTTATAATTGGTCCTTCACTATTGTATTTCCTGTGCTATGCCACATTATCCGGATGATGTTACACAATTGGTAAGCTGTGTTTTGGTTTCCTGAAATAAAACACTGCACATTGACACGATGTAGACATTGTTTGTGCAATGCTGTGGAACATTGAGATTGATCAGACTTAAAATAGGTTGCTTTTTCTTTCATTTTTACATAAGATGCCGTTACAACAGCTTCTGTGTTGGATCAATGTAAGCGGTTTAGGTATCTTCTAAATCTGTAGCATTGATATCCTGAGTCTCGCTCTCTCTTATTCATCAGCATGTGCCCCCGTGTCCTCAAAAACCAGCTGACTCCATCATTTCCTTACTTTCTGTCCCACAAGACCTTGGGCCGAGTGGGCTGTTAACCAGCGTTGCAGTGACATACAGCGTTCAGATGGTGCTGCGTTCAACTGCATAGCTAAATTTATAATAACACGGGTCAACCTTGATGTTAGCATGCTGGAAGGAGCCCTGGATGACATCCCATCCCACAGAGGACTCCGAAAACCCATTGAAATGATGTTTCAGCCCTACGTGTCTCTCAGGAAATTGCTAAAGCCTTACAAGTGTCTTTAAACAGCTACAAACTGCATTTCCTGGCCCAATCCCAGTCTCTTTCATTCTCTATTCCATTAGTTATATTGTGCGTCTTAGTTTGATGGGTGGGAGTACAGAGATTTAGCTGAGATCAAAGGCTGAACGCCGCAGAGATTAAAACCTTGCGCTTCTTTCTAGGCTAAACGTGGACTGCTAAGAATCACCGGGGACCCCTGAGTAGCGCACATGCTAATGCTAACCTTCACAGATTAGTCAATGAACATTCTAATGAGAACACTGAATCGATGTGTTTTAGTAAGTCATGTAAGAGACAGTCTGGGGTCTAATTAGAGCGTCGTGTGAGGACGGAGTATGTAGTCTTTAACTGAATCCTTATCTGAGTGAATAGGCTACTAGGATACTACAAACCTCCTACTGTTGATTGAAGCCAGAGCTAGCCTTCTATCTGTCTATCAATCAATCAATCAATCAATCAATCTATCTGTCATTTTACATTTTTTAATCTTATCATTCTTTCTGACTGGCTTTCATTCTATCTAGCATACTTTTCTAGATTTATTTAGATGTGCACAGTACAAAAATAGTATATGCAGCTGGTCTGTGCATTTGCAGTTATGATTAATATCCACAATGTGTTTATCATGAAGTTTGCGGTATTCACTATGCTGTGATATTTTCTGGTTTATTTTGTTCTTCTCACATATGCGCTACATAAAATGACAGGCTAGTTATTACGATGTGCTTTGGGAGTCCAATATTACATAAAGTATATTAAAGAAGCTTACATAAGACTTTGTGATTTAGATTGTGAGCAGTGCTGTAATATGACTTCATACATCATATCTGCCCCACTTTAAAGCTGGTGTAGAGACTTGGACTTGGAGCATGCATTGTATAAATTTAGAGGAAGAGTTATGAATCATAACAGAAAGTAGCTGTCTGCTGGGATCTTTATCAAGACTGACACAAATCAGAAAGCGTTTAGCATGTGTATGACCATAAAATAGGCAACAATTGTCGCTCAATGTGTGTCTGTGAAGGTTATAGCTTGACAGAAGATAAAGGTGAAACGCTGTGCTGTAGTATACGTTTGGTGTATGCTAATGAGGAAAACAGTATTCGCATGTGCGTACGTAAGAGAGAGAGCATGTTCGGCAGGAAAACTGATGAGTTTTCTGCTGCCTTTTTCCCTTCATTTGATGAGGTGCCTCATTAGCGTCTTTCTGTATGAAAACATGAGCAATGATGTACACATGCACACATTTATTTCACTTAAAGCTACTGAGGAGGTACCAAGGTACAGTGATGGTCCTGGATCTTAATACCATGCTTAAGACTGGGGGTTTGTTCAAATGACTAACCTTAAGTAAAGCAGTAGTTATGGTCTTGCTTTTGCAAGCGCCATTAAAAACATGATAAAAGCATTGCAATTGTTTTGTGCTTTTATGTGAAGTGTTTTCTGAAAAATGTGCAGCAGTTCTTCATGCTTTTCCCTTCTCTGTCCATCCATTCATCCTTCTGTGTTTATGGATGTATCACTCTGTATGACTCACCGTATTCAACTCTAATTTGAGAGAGTCCCGTTGGACTCCAGCTGGAGGTGACAGACCTGTGTTAGTGAGAATTCTAATGTGCTCATCACAATCAGCACATCGTATACACAGTTTAAAATTCTAAACACTGATGATTCATATTGGAAAATATATTTCAGAATAAATCTGCTACTAAACACCCATTATGAATCCGTTGACACATTTAGAGGGCTATTACACCTACAAAGTGTAAATGAGATTAAAATGCTACTGTGCAAAGGAAGATGTTCAGCTATTTTATCTGAACTTTTAAAAGATGAGGTTTGAAATGAGTTTCAGGTGAACAACTTTATAGTTCTAGTTTTCAGTTTTAATTTATAGCCTATTTGTGTGTGTGAGAGTGAGTGTTTTCTTTTGTCTGCAGCCATTACTCTAGTCTTCATGTAGTCACATGATCCTTCAGAAATAATTTTTATATGCTGATTTTGTGTTTAAAAACATGTCTTATCATCAATGCTGAAAATTATTTCACTGCTACATACTGTATTTTTGGGGAAACCATGATACATTTTTCAGGATTCTTGATGAATAGAAGGTTCAAACAGCATTTATTTGACATAGAAATCTTAATTATAAATGTCTTGACTGTCATTTTTGATCAATTTAATGCCTCCTTGCTGAATAAAAGCATTATTTAAAAAAAAAAAAGGAAATGACAAAACTAATAACAGATTCTTTAACATTACATAGTTGGTACTTTATGTTAATATTAATCGATTGCATTACTAGGTGCGTATGTACTATAAACATACAAGAATATCATATTATAAAATTTTTACATTACACAAAGCATTATAAGCCAATCATATTAGTTTAATTTCACATGTTATACTAGTAAGGTTAAACCAATTATATTATGGTTAAACCTGGAGTGATAAATCAAAATCAAAGTACTAAAAATAGTGATAAATTGGCCGCTATAAAATCTCTCCTGCAATATTTCATTCATGCATGACAGGCATCTCATGGTTCACAGAGAGGCCTCAATATTTCTGATACTCCACTGGTTGAAACATATACGCATCTACTATCAGCAATGATACCCATCTTCATAAATACTGGTAGAGAGAATGTAATGTAACAGAGCAGAGCAGCAGTGTTGTGTATTCTTGTCTTTCGTTTTTTGCTCCTCATCTGCGATATCTCACCAGGTCATCTCACTCCATGCATTATTCCTTCATTTAAATAACAAGAACGAGGCCCTCTGGTTCTCTCTGCTGTCCTTCTGCATTAAACACAGAGCTGCGGATGTTTCCACAGCGTCAAACTTCACCTACCACAGACCATGTAAAGAGGTCACCGGCGAGAGATAGTGCAGACCCTGCTGAGATATGACATCCTGTGTGTATTTATGGAGGCCCGAAAGCAAGCCTCAAGAGACCCGATAGGAAAATATCGAGGTCTCCTGGTTTGTGTTTGAACGCTGTCCAAGTCTCGGCGGATTGTTTGCGGACAGCAGGGTGTCGCTGTGCCAGTCGCCATGGTTTGTTTTATTTGTCTGACAAATGTTGAGGTTCGACTTTTTGACCTGCGAGATGTGTTTTGGAAGATTTCAGCCTTTTGCTACGCAAGCGGCTAGAAGGAGGTCATTGTAATTATCAACAGGGCGCTGATAAAAATATGTTCCATCTCTAGTGTTTTTTCCCAGGTGTTTATTTGGTTTTAGTTGAGTTTGGGGATAAAATGTTCCAGTGCATCAAATTAATCTGGTGATCTTGAGTGGGTACGCTAATGTATCTGAACTGTTTGGACAACGCGGTCGCAACGTTTATCTATGCACCCTATAAAATGTCTCTCCTAGGCTATATCTGGGTGTTATAGGATGTAATAGAAAATAGTATAGTGATATATTTTAATAGCTCTGGTCCAAAAATCGTGCCATACTCCCAACATATAGACCTTAGTTAGGTTGGAATAGACTACGTGATTTTTCCCCTAAAGATGATGTTTATAGACAGCTGTTTTCTAAGGCAGCCTAACTGAAATATAACCTTAAAGTGACTGATTTAGAACCCTGTGCACTACAAAGAGTGCTTGATGTAAACACTCTAAAGGAAGCATGGCATTACTGTGTAAAATGTCCATCTAAGTGAGTTAATTTATTGAATTAACTGAATTACAATTAATTAATTAATTAATTAGATGCTTGAATCCTTAATCCTGTTATAGATTTATATAGTTAAGTAAAACTGCTTAGAAAAATTAATATACACAACATATTTATGGTCATTTAAGCTTTGATCTATTTAAAAAATATATATGGTGAAAACATTAATATTGTGAAATATTATTACAATTTTAAGTGACCGTTTTCTATTTTAATTGTGAGGCAATGCTGAATGGAGCTATATTACTCAGGTTAATTTTTCAGGTTACATTGACCATATGCATTGAATCTCAAGGCACTTAGGTTAGACGTTTCTCAGCATTTCGGACAATAGGTAGGCTTGGCCTCAATGACATTCCACTGATTGTTTTCTGTAAATGTCTTGGATGTCATTTGCTTTGGACGTGCATCTGTGAGGGATTTTCATCCGGTGTGTCTCTGACCGCTGTTTAAAGCCTTTAATTTTAACGGCTGTTAGCGCCGTCAGCCTGCCAACAAAGACTTGGACTGTTTCTGTGTTATTCAGGCCTTGTTGCTTGAGTGTGTGTGAGAGAGGAAGGAAGCAAGAGAGTTTGTGAGGTGTGTGTGTGTTCTGTTAATAAGAAACAATTGAGGTGGTATCACTGCCTATTAGGTTTAATTTAGAGCTATCACAAAACCTAATGTGTCTGTGGCTCGGTCACGACCCCCTTAAACCAAATTACAGACACATTCTGTACTAGAGACGTGTTTTCTGCTGCAAAACCCTATGGGTGGATACCTATCCTGACCTCTGACCTTTCCTTCAGGCACAGGGGTTCATGCTGGAGTGGGACGGGGGAATGAAGGAGATTAGAGAGATAGAGAGAGAGAGGGAGGGAGGGAGGGAGAGCAGTTTTGAGGACTCTAGACAATGAATGGTTTCTTTATGAAGCATTTAGAAGCTCTGTGTGCCCACCAGTCCTTTTGTCCTTTTAGTGCCCCTTATAAACAGCCTGGAAACACACACACACACATACCATTTTCTTGAATACGATTTTGTTTTTCAACTTACAGGGGTCATAACATGGAAACGGATTTCCTGGCTGTTTTGAAGTAAAAAAAAAAAAAGGTAGTTGTTCCGTTCAAAGGTTTGAACGTTTATAAAAGGCACCAATGTATTGTTTATAAAAACGTGTACGATGTGACCTCATTCAAGTACTCTATCACATTATCATACTTACAAGCTTAATTTGCACTATTTGCCTACATTTGCACTACTCTGTCTGGTTTGCACTCTCTGCCATTGGCCCTTACTTGTGTATTGTATTGCTTTTTATATTATATGTATAATAGTATTTATTATAATTTTTACTCACATTTTAAAACTCTTTTTGTATTTAATGTTTATCTGTTATCCACTAAGGATCTGAGAGTAACGCAACTTCAATTCTCTGTATGTCCTGTACATGTGGCAGAATTGACAATAAAGCTGACTTTGACTTTAACTAATGTGTTTGACAATGTTCTTCGTTTCATGTGTGCGGTAAATAAACATTGTGTGTGTGGGGGGTGGGGGGGGGTGTTAATGGACTAATAGAGTCGCTCGTCTCTCTCTAATGCCATTGAGATTCATTTCTGCCTTATGAATTCAAACCCTCAAAAGGCCACTATTAATTTCAAAACTTTTCACCAAAGGCATCTAAAGTTCTTTCAATTAGTTTTTCATCTCTTTTATTTCCGTCATCCTGAGGGATGTCTTAATTACATTATTCATTGTTTCATCTCATTTAAGTGGTAATGCATGTATTGTTGTAGGCCTGTTAAAAGCAGGAGAAAGGATAATTGAGAAATGTCTCAAACAAATCCTTTGAGGCAAAACGCTCACCATCGCTGTCATTAAAGTGATTCCGATTTTTAGGTTTTAATGATGAAATTCATCATTACTTTAGTGTCTTATAGTGACTACAGCTTTTCATGGCATGTCCTTGGATTGCCAGAGTAATATTTTTTCACAAATATTATTCAAATCTGTGAATACCAAAATCCAAAAATCCAAATCCAAAATCCTTGAGTCCAAATGTATTTTCTGTTTAGTTTAAGTTATATTGTTGAAATTATGTGAAAGGATTAATATTTCATACAGTACTGCTTAAAAGTATTTTTCTGTTTAGTTTCTAAATTTATATTTCAATTTGTATTTCTGTTTACACATTATTGTATAGTTTCATCATTCAGCAAGATACAGTTAATCATCTAAAACAGTAATTTTATAAAGTCAAGAAATAAAACTGGAGGAAATACAAAAAAATGCAAATATACAAAATAAGGGAAAAAAAGGAAATTTTCTTTTAAAATGAAAAGGGAATAAATAAAAAATGCAATTTAAAATATAAATATAAATACAAAATGACACTTGCATAAATGTAAAAAAGACATTTACAATATTACAATATATTCTTATTTCAAATAAAAACTTTTTTATATCTGTATTTAGAAAAAGTTATATATTTTACCATATATATATGGTATGTATATATATATATATATATATATATATATATATATTGTTATATATATTGTTTTCAACAATGATAATAAAGTAAAATGTTTCTTGTACAGGAAATAAGCCTATTAGAATCATATCTACATGCATCATGTGTAGACTGGACTAATTATGCAAATACTTTTTTAATCAAAATCAAATCAATGTGGCCCTGATGAGCATAAAAATGTACAAACCCCAAATATTTTGAATGGTAATGTATTCTAAACATATTCTATTGATTTCTTCAGCTTTCCCTCTAGATTTCAAACTGACCTGGATCTTTCTACACCTTCAGCATGATTCTCATTTATATTCAGCTACTTAAAAATAAATAGTATTTGCTTTATACGATAATCAAGTCTGTTCTGATGTGTTGTACGAAGCTTGACCATGGTTCACCCTGTCTCGTGTGTGTTTGTGTCAGTAATATACTGCAGGAGGAAGGCTTGACACGCTCTCATAAATTACCCAATTACAGCAATCATGCTGAGCGAAAAAAGAAAAGGACAGATGAAAAAGAGTGTGGAAAAGAAAAGAGCAGATGGTGGCATCGCTCTGGTTCTCCTGCTAAAGCCACCGGACACTCCTTCCTCCACAGACTCAATGAAAAGGTGCTGAAGATGAATTACGGTGTGTGTGTGTGGTCTCGGGACTCTTTGGTAATTGAGGGTTGTCTGAGAAAGAGAAGCCCTCACGACTCTCATCTGGTTTCTGTCTGAAGGTAGAACTGATTGTCGGAGATGAAAGCTTTTGTTAAACAGTTTTATGCCCAACTTACACTCACTCTTGGACAGACGGTTTCCTAACACCCATTAAAATCGTGCAAGTCTGTTTTGCTTTACAGACAGGTGTTGTGGTTTTTGTAAGTAGTCTGTTCATCATAAAGTGCCCGAATAAATGTCAAATGTTAATAATAAACAGCTTCTGTTTCACCTCACGCTCATGTGGAGTCGCCTGTGCATTTCATTTCATTGAAGGCATGAGGCATGTCTAACACCCAAGATGTCTAATGCTTCTTTGTATCATTAATCACTTTTGCCCGTATCTTTACAGAGACTGTTTGTGTGTGATATTTTTAGCTCCAAAACCTGATGTGTTGCCTACCTAGGCAACTTTTTAGGCATCATGTAGGGGTGTATCTGACATGTTCCAGAAGTAAACTGAAAAGTTGTTACTTTGATTTGGCCAAAATCAGTGTTAGTTAGCATTGCTCAGTTACTGTAGCTCCTGCTGGTTGTTGTAACTAGACAATTCTGAAGGACAGTTTCTGCAAAATATAGTTTTTAGTGTGATTTAATCTGTTTAAAAACAGTCAAATCTATTATATTATTCATTTTTTTTAATACAATGCATTTTATTTCATTTGATTTATTCATTAATTTTGATTTCTGAGCTATTAACCTTTAAAGTATATGAGCTAGAATATAAGGTGCTTTAATGAGATCCATGGACAAACTAAATTTTTAAATCTAAAACTGTGTTATTTGGTATTAATGTTTTAATTAATATTTTGAATTAGCATTTATTTTTATGTTTTAATTTATACAATTTTATTTAAAATTGTTGTTAATGTTTAATATTTTGTATTTTTTTTTAAATTACGTTTAGTTGTAGTTTATTTTTAATTTGTATTTGCTTCCAGTTTAGTGTTTCAACTTCAGTTTTTTAGTTTTAGAAAATGTTGAGTATAAATATATTTTATTCAGTACAGCAGCTATTGATATTGCTTGTTTTTTTTTTTAAATCCACAATTGCATGCAATATTTACATGTGATATTGTAACTGTGGTTATTAAAGCACTGATTTATTAGATTAGCAACAATTCTCTTATGCTTTCATGTGACATTGTCTTTTTGTGTAACTCTTAACTGCCTATGCAGATTGAATTCTACATTACAAGAGGGTTGCCTATATGCAGATGCAGTGAACGTTGACACAGTACACTAGTACTGTAGTGTGTTCTGTTCACTGTTTTTTCTGTTAACATTTTCTCTATTCCTGTCTTCACAGATCTGGTGTGTCGCTGCCATGGCGACCATGACCCCCTGCTTCTTACGAATCTTTGCTGTCCTCCAATTGGCTGCCTGCTCGTTTCCAGAGGAACCTGGCCCTTTAATCTCCGCCCCTGCTGAGGGTAAGAACACGCCCCCTCACCAATTACAGTGTATCGGTTAAGCAACATCAGCAGCTTATTTTTCAGTTAGACATAAATGCCACGTTTATGATCTTTTATGCGTATACATTTAGAGCATAACAGCACACTCAGCAGTTACTATATTCGGCTCATAAATTAGCTTTGAGAAAAGGCACATCGGTTGAATTCCTTACTTTGCCAAGTTTCCATGATCATAAGCATATAAGAATATTCCTTTGCAAGTTACAATGATTTTACCAGTGATTATTTATTATTATTATTATTGTATTATTTTATATGTACTTATATATACATTTATTATTTTAGCTAAAGAAGGCAAATATATCTTTTGGTGATAAAAATAAATACTTTGTTACCATTACTTTGTTATGTTTAGTTGAAGTGTGCTATGTTATATTTTATTATATTATATTATATACCAAGAATATACTGTCAGTATATAATATCATATAATATCATATAATATAACACATATTATAATGGACAGTTTCTGCAAAATATAGTTTTTTGTGTGATTTAAGCTGTTTAAAAACAGTCAAATCTATTATATTGTTCCTTTTTTTAATACAATGCATTTTATTTATTTTTATTTATTAATATTTGATTTATTCATATATTCATATATTATAAATAATAATATATAATATGTCAGTAATTTTTTAAAGTTTGTGTGTGTTTAAATATTTGTGTTTGTATTTCTATTTAGCTTTGTATTTCTATCTACACCTTATTGTAAAGTTCACACTCAACCCTTATAGTCCACCAAAATTTACATTTTTATAGTTTTTTACTTATTCTTATGTATATGTCTTTTTTCTTTCTTCTGTCAAACACAAGATACTTTGAAGAATTCTGGTATTTCAGTCCTATTGAATATTTTTGTTCATATATGGAGATCACTAGTTACCTTTTTTTTTTGGTGCACTGTCCCTTTAAATGTGGTAAAGTCACTATAATGCCCTGCTTTCTTGTGGTTATGTTAAAGCTTGTACACGGTATGTTGTACTACCGCTGTTGTAAAGTGTTCTTTTAAATGTGCATATGGTTGACACACAATGTGGACACATAGCACTGTTTGTAAATAGTTTTGCACATTAGCGCTCATGAATGGATGAAATACACCATATGGCTGTGATCATTTTAAAAGCCTTTTAACATAATGGTGTTGGAACAACTGAGACACAAAAACTGTGTGTGTATACGATGGAGCGTATTCCCTACAGATCCCACAAAGCAGAATCAGTGATATTGATGAACAACCACTCATGCGCCTCTAATGATTCAGTAGAGACCAGAGGTTAAAGGTCATTCAGCACAATGTAGTTGGTGTTTATGTGGGTCAGGTTTTGTCCCCACAAGGATAGTAAAACCTGAAATCACCTACGCTGTGAGGTCCTGCCAGTGTTCGCTCTCTGTGAAGAAAATGGCTTAGTAAACATACTAAATAATGTCTTAATGAGCAAGTACAACAGTAGAAAGGTTTACATGAGAGGTAGAGGAAAGAAAATGTCATTATCTGTGTAAAAACATCGGTGAAGAGCAAAACAAACATGGCGGCGCTTCTGTGTGTGTGTGAATCAAAGTGAAATAACGTGACCTTTTTAAGGGTTTTCCACACTTAATTGCTCTTTCCAAAGCACAAAAACATTTAAACCCTTGTGAAATGTGTCCAAACAACTAGAGGCGAAGAACAAGCCAGCGACAACAACAGTATCTCTATCCTTCTCTCCTTATTACAGTGGAATTAATTAGTAGCAGAAACTGTAAGAAATATCATTAGCATTCACAGTAAATATGTGGGTGTCCTCGGGCTTCTCAGACTAGAGTACAGATCTATCTGCGGCTAGAGGACACATTCCTGTTGGGGTTTTTTTCAGTAGTAATCTGTTTTCTAATTGTGTTTAACTTCTTTCCACAGCATTTGGAAAGCAATTTTCCTAATCTGAAATGTGTGAACGCTCTCTGAACTGCTAGCGCCTCTTTTCACAGCATTTTATACAGGAGGGACACAATATAAAACTTATCAGCTTTGCTCCTGAATATTAATTATGTAACAGGACATTGGGCTAGGAGTCTGATTGTGAGGGCAGGTTGCATAATAGGATTAACACTTACTGTGTGTATTATTATGCACTAAAATATAATATAATATAATATTTAACTTTTATTTTATACTTTTAGTTTTTATTTCAATTACTATGCTTTCGTATTTTTTATATTACTGTTATCGTTTTATTTCTTTTTAAATTAAATTCAGTTTTAATTTATTTTTATTTTTATTTAGTTCCAGGTTTGTGCTTCAACTTCACTTTTTAATTTTTTTTTTTTACTTTTTTGTTTAGTTATGTGTTTTATTTTTTTTATGATTTCTATTTAAAAATATGTTTACAATTCTAATTTAAATGTATTTTTATTTTAATGTTATAAATTTTAGTACTTTAACTTATTAATAACTTATTATAATTAATTAATTAATTAATATTATTATTAATTTAATAATTTAATTAATTTATACTTTATTTTAATTCCAATATCTTTTTATAAACATTTTATTAATTAACATGTATTAAACAGTTTTAATTTGACATTTAGTTAACAATAACCATGTTGTGTTTGTTTATTCATTCATTCATTCAAAAAGAAACCCTGGATAATCTTTTCAGTATAATAAAATTAAGTGAGAAAAACCGCTGCTTTTTGACAAGAAATAATAAAATTAAGTGAGAAAAAACGCTGCTTTTTGACAAGAAATCAACATAAAAGTGCATATATCATATTAGTATGTAACATCTATGTAAGTGGTCCACGGGATGCATTCATAATGTGAACAAATCATTGTTTTCATTGAATCGTTAATGTTTTTCAGTGAATCGGTTCACAAACAGACTGAAAGATTCAGTCATGAATTGAACTGGTTCAGTTCTTGAGTTCAACTCACTGATTCAATGGTGCAGTCTAAGTAGTTAACTGTCACTGTTATGTATTATCAGTAAGTAATGATGATGCATATTCCTGTTACACACAAAAATCTATCATATGACTTGGACTATAGCACACAAGTTACAAGACTATACAAAGCTTTTGTGTCCATATGGAGCCTGAATCTTTATTCATCGTAATTGCTTTGAAAAGAGCAGGCAGAATATTTTAGAAAAAATAAAGTCATACAAGTTTGTAACAACATAATGGTGTGTAAATATGACAGATTTATTATTTCTGAGAGCGCTTTCACTTTAAGACAGCTTGTTTTTGGCGAAGACACAGTGATGTATGTCTTTGTCCTTTCTTCTTGTCTCAGAGGTCCTCTGTCTCTAACTCTTCCGGGAAAGTGATGGACACATTCCTGCCTGTGTTTTAGTGTCTGTTTCATCCATCCATACTTCATATTTTGGCTCTTTTGTTTAGGTGCCCCCAATGTCTCTGTCTTCCATCTCAGCTAGTCATTTATTCACATTTTGACTATCCTCTCCTCTGAAATGTCTCTGTTTGTTTATTTGTCAGTGGTGAAACGTTATCCGGTGTTTGTGGGCCGAGCACATCGCTCTTACACCCGTCAGGAGCCCCTGTATATTCAGACGGTCCTGAAAGTCAACCGCACACTCTACATCGGAGCCAGGTAATGCCAGCAATTCAACAATATATGCTTTAAATTACAAAAACAAATAAATGTTTATTTTATTGCACATTTGTAAGGGCAAGCAAAATAAAGACTGTTGTGTTAATTGTGCATACTGCTGCACACACATTCTTAAAAATAAAGGTGCTTCACAATGCCATAGAACCTTTTTGTCTGAATGGTTCCATAAAGAACCTTTAACATCCGAAGTAGCTTTGATTCTATAATCATTTTTTAAAAGATTATAAAAAAAGGTAAGAAAGATATGTTTTTAACATACTTTTGACTGAATAGTTCTTTGTGGAACCAACAATGGTTCTTCTATGGCTTTGAAGAGCCTTTTAAGCACCTATTTTTAAGAGTGTACTGTACTAAGGAAGACGTGAAAATTATTCTCTGTGGTAATCATTGTTATTTTGGTATTATATAAACTGTTATATTTTTATTAATTCTTCAGGTATTAATGTTTTTTTTTTTTTATTTGATATAAAACAATATTTTATTTAAGAAAATAATGTTAAAAGTATATCTACAGTATATATTATTTTATTTTAATATCCTGCACATGTTTTATTTTAATTTAAAATGAAATGTTTAGTCATTTTGATATGAGATTTTTGTCATTTTATTAGAATTGTATTATATTATTGTAGTACTATTTTTATTCTTGTTCTTTCATTAGGTTTAATTTATTTTATGGGCCGTTTTAGTTTAAGTTCAGTTTGAGTTGTTATTTATTGCCAGTTGCTAATTTTAGTGCTTCAACTTGCCATGACAACATTTAAATTTTTTTACATTTTTTTTGTCAGTTAACCAAAATCTTTTACTATAATTATCTCTAATAACCATGGTGGTAGCTGACAACATTTTAAATCATCAAGATGTCAATTTGAGTTTTAATGCCACCCACTCTATTCACGCGGTAACATCACTGTTGTTTTACAGTAACCACAGTTTGGTTTTACATTCTGAATTAATATAACATGAATACAATATCCTCTCTGTTATTAAAACCTTTTCATTTCGCTACACCATCTCGGTACCTAATTGGTCTTAAACGGAAATGACAGGTTACACAATGAGAAAATGTCATTAGGTTTCAAAGCTCTGACATGAACAGCCCGTTCTTACAGCTCAACAGCATCAGGCCATATAACAGCATGTTCTCTCCTCAGAGTAAGAGTGTGTGTATGTGTGCGGAGGATTTAACGGGAAATCTGTGTCCAGTTTGACTGGTGGTACATTTAGTTACATCTTTGAAATCGGTCATATGGACAGGCCTTCAAAAGGTTTGGACTCCCGAGAGAGTTGACATGTGGTCCTGGTTAGGCGGTGGTTGAAAGTTAAACCCCTGTTCGCTGACCTTTAACCAGCCGCTTAAACGCTTGCTTTTTCTGAAGCTAGAGAACAGATATAGTCTATCTTGAGTTTCCAAGCGCTCTGATAAACTCTTGTACGCATCCTGGAAAGTTGAAACTCTTATAAACCGGTTACTGTCACCACAAAACTCTGAGGCTGAGCTGAGAACTGAAATTTAGATTGTTCTCATAGGAAGCTTGATGGATATGTTTTGTCAAAACCCTTTAGTGCTTCAGCGCATTATGTGCTGAAATATATCTTCACAGACTTTCTGTCTTGTCTCAGTTAGTCACATGATTTAGGCTGTAATTTGATATGCATACTTCTAATATTCTCTGTGCTACACTATGTACTTCACTGCTAGTGGGAAAATATTATTGAGTATGCACAGTAGTAAATATTGGGACATGTAACATCATGAAATTGTATATTGATATAAGTTACTAAAGTTACTATTTACGTATTTAATATTATTTATTCTCTCTCTCTCTCTCATATATATATATATATATATATATATATGTATGTGTGTATATACTGTATGTATGTATATATATATATATATATATATATATATATGTACAGTATGTATATATGTTTTGTTTAATTAATATATTTATTTTTTCCTATCACTTTAATTTTTTATATAATTTAGGAATTTTTAATGTGTTTTTGTCATTTATTATTTTTTTAGATTTATTTTTAGCTTTTATTTATATTAATTAAAGTTTTAGTGATTTTAGTACTTCAGCCTATACTTATGTTAATTCAGCTCAGTTTAACATTTATAATTTAAGTTCTTTTAGTTTATTATCCAATGTTTATATTTTATTTTATTTCAGATTTATTAACAAAAACAATTATTAATATGTTTTATTGAATAATAATAACTAGTACATTGCAGTTGGATTTGTAAAGTTGCTTAGAAAAATATTAGATTGTTTAAAGATGTCTTCAGTTAATTTTATTTTACATTTTTATTTTTACAATTTATTTTTATTTTTAATTTGTATTTTTTTATTTAAACTTAAACCTAATGTCTTTTTGGTATAAAAAAGTTATAAATAAATAAAAAAAGATATGTTTACTGAAAACAACTCTCATTACTCACACAAACCTGCTTGTATTTTTGCTTGTATTTTTAATAAATGTATAAATTTATTTTCTTGGATGTTTAGAGGTTTGTTTCTTTTTTTCTTTTGTGTTTGTGTGTGGTGTGTTATTATTAAATATTTTATTGTTAAATTAAGACTCATTTTCATTATTAAAGCTAATGCTGGTCTTTGTATGCGGTGCATGTGTTTGTGTTGCTGCAGAGATGACCTTTATCGAGTGGAACTGGACCATGTATCTGGAGATGAAATGTTCTACAGCAAGGTGAGCCCTTGTACTGCTCTCTCTCTCTCTCTCTCTCTCTCTCTCACACACTCACACAATTGCACATATGAACACCTTGCTTATTTTACCTTGCTTATTATGTAGGTAATGATTTTACTCCCTCGTTGTTTCACAGAAAAGGACGTGGGAATCCAATAAGAATGATATCCGCATCTGTAGAATGAAGGGCAAACATGAGGTGAGTGTTCAGTGCCAAATAACATAAAGTTTTTTTTACATTTCACGGCCCTTTTAGCATTGTCTTAGCGAGGAATTTCATTCACAGCACTTTGAGTGATTTACTGTTGCCAGGTGCTTGGTGTTTCAAACCTGTGGCAGAGCTGGATACAGTCTCATACAAATAAATTGTCCCGGAGAGTAAATGTACAATATAAGGATTTGGCTTATTTCTGCAGTCTGACAAGGAAACGTCACTTTGGCCTCTCAGAGGATGCTTTTAGTCTTATTGCGGATCATTATGTATTGCCTTGGTTAGTCTTAAATGTTATTGACGGATGTGGATTTTCCTGTTATTTGCTTGTGTTTTTAACTTCTGCTGTGATTCGTTTCCTTAAATGAGTCTCGTTGTTTTATTAAGTATGCCTTTCCTAAGTATTTATTAAGTATGCCTTTCCTACAGCTGATGTGTGTCTTATGTAACATGATGCATAAACAGCAAACACTTACAGTTGCATTTATGCATTTAGCAGACACTTTTATTTAAAGTGTCTCACAATCCAAAACAATAGAGCTAGCAATATTCATGCTATGAAATACCAACTTCATTTGAAAAATTGAAAATGTATTTTTGCTACTTCCACATAGCCTCACGTAAATCCAGAAATATCATCCAAAAATAACCACAGCTCTGAAATGAGGTGTTTTGTTCTTCTTTAGCATGCTGTATTGCAGTGCAGTCTGCATTAATCTGGCTCTACATGTGTTCTTATATCAATATGAAATTTCAGTTATGCATTTTAATTCATTCCTAGGCAAAGTTAATGTGGCTCTTTGTAGAATTTTTTCTTAGTGCAATTACTGTAGTGATATAATTCATGGAAAGCTGGTGGTAAATGTAATTTTATTGAAAGGAAACTTTATTGTACTTTTTGCTATAGCAGGTTGTGTGTATCTCATACTGGCCTCTCCGTTGGAAACAGTTTAGGCTTTTCTTCAGCACATTTGGACCTGACAGCTCCTGCAGCAGGTCACTTTTTTTCTGCTCAATAATGAGCCATTTACATTCTGGTTTGGTAAAAACAGGTCTATAGCATTACATAATGAACGGCAGAAGTTAAGATGATTTTAAATGGGCAATTTGTGAATGAAAGAATCCTGCTAAAGTTTTAAATCTGAAAGTGCAAAATGTATGAAGTTATTGTCTCTTAAAAGAAAGAGTCGACTCTGAATCATTGAAACGAGTCGTTTTTAAAATGAATCCCTAGCCATTTCATATTGATGTCAACATGAATCATTAGCATATTGCCCGCCCACGCATTGGTCTGAACGAAAATGCGAATTCATTCTTTGCCACTAGGTGTCGCTTTTTCCTCACTAATACTGTACACTGCGATCACAAACACTGCTTTTATTAAGAAATGGAAATGAAATTTCAATCACCACAGATTAGCGTCACACAAAGAAGGGGTTTGGAAAAATTAATCGTTGAACAAATCGTCAGAAACTGAAAAAGTGTTTATTGACCTTGCACGCATGTCAACCTGTTTTTGGGCATTCCCAAAACCAAACAGCTCAGATTCGTGTAGGGAAGTTGAATAGCACGGCTGCATCAATGAATGTGCTTTTATTTCGCTTTTGCATTTGTTAACACTATAGGTTAGGTTTAGGGTTGGGTTTGTTGAAGAGGATATTTCCAACATGATTCCAACAGAGGATTTACTTTAGTGACATTCCTCGAATATTTGAATTTTGAACAACTGCAATATGTACCTGTTGCAAGTTAATCCAAACACAGTAATACGTGCCTATATCAATGTAACGTATATGTGTCAGGAACTTGCGTTTTAGCCCCACTCACTGGACGCTTAATTTGCAAACTGCGTCAAAGCGTGCAGTAAGGTACGTAATAACGGTGCTGCAGAAATTTAGAGGCACGTATATTGAGTGAGCCTGGGTTGAAACTTTTTTTCTTTTCTTTTTTTTTTAAATCACCACTGATGTAGTCAAACAGTTTCAGACATTTTTGGACATCTTGTCTGTTCTTGCGCTGTTTTTTTAGAGCTCCATCTACAAGTATTGCATTTTTCAATGCAAGTCTAAATGAATAGAAAAATACTTTAAAGACCGTGTAAAGTCATTTTTGAGAATTGTTTGTAAACACATTATAAATGTTAGAAACGCATTGCTGAAACATGTTACAAAGACTGAGACCTATATAATACTTAATGGTTGAGTTATACCGTTAAACAGTTTTTCACCATTTTCGTGAGCAGGATTTATTGGGCTTGGTGACGCAATAGAGCAACCTAGCACTGCCCCTCCTGAGAAACTATAAGAGCTGTGTTGGACTTGAAGCAGCACTGACTGCACAGACTGATCGCTGTGTGACATCAGTACAGTGAGAGCTATAGAGAGCTATTATGCTTTGAATTGCAGTACTTTAATGTCAAACACTGATCGTTCTGCGCAGTGCTGCTTCAAGTCGAACACACACATAATAACTAGAGCGCATAAGCATCAATGATTCGTCCATTCAATAGCGTGTTACTCTCATTATACTACAGCCTACAGTTTGTTATCTAGCTATGCCTTCATAACGTTACGTGGTTGCTATAATTTACAAAACTACTAAACTTGGTCTCCTTATTTAAATCAAGCTGCTTGAGGAAGACAGTTGGTATAGATGGCAGCTTTGCCGTGAGTGGGCGTGGTTTCAGCGTCATGAGCAGACACACCCCCAGTGTTTGAGAGCAGAGAGGACGGCTTATTTTTTCAAAGATTTTGAGGCCTTATTTTATTTACTTCTTGTTTTTTTTAAGAATTCAAATTTGGCTGGATGGTTAATAACACATTTTTCTGTGGTGTGACAAACTCAGAACACACATTTAACTTGACACTGACTTTAACTTTAGAAAGCACACTTTGAGTCCCATGTATTCCGCAACTTAACTAGTTGAATTTGAAAATGTGTATTTTTCACATCCCTTGATCTGCCCTGCCCAAATAATTCTCCTTAGCTCTTTGTTCAATATTCTTTTTACCTTAAGATTTGAGAGTTTGCGAAGGCCTGTTTTGCGAGTTGCATTCAGTTCTCACATCTGAACCTCAGACTCCATTGTATCTCTCTTTGATGTTTTTGTGATAAATCTGTTCTTATTCTTTAGTTCAGAGGCTAATTACCTTCTGCCTTCTGCCCACCTTCATCATGTAAGAGTCGTGCTTTCCCACTCTTCCGCAAACCTGGCCGTTTTAATAAATGTGTATGACTGCAGGGGAGAGAACTTCAAGGGACTGAGAGTCAAACCTGGACAAGGATTATTGTTTGGCAAGAGGGAGCTTACAAATTAGACCTGTCTGCCACCCACCCACATGTTCGCAGAAATATAAGACATCAAACACGCACCTGTGAATCTCTGCCTCCGGCAAGTTCTGCAACAGGCTCTCCTGCTCTCTGCTTCTCACTTTTTCTTTCTTGCTCTTTTCATGTTGTTTTTGTTCATGATCGCTAATTACCTTAAACTATTAACCATTTTTTCACAGCATTTGCCTCTAATTGTGCAAGATAGATGGAATATTAGCGCAGATGGACCAGAAATAAGTCTGTCTAAGACACACATCCAATTATCTGTCCTTTTGTCAGAGGCACACCTCCACACACCAC
Organism: Enteromius argenteus; assembly: GCA_032357425.1. Classification (NCBI taxonomy): domain Eukaryota; kingdom Metazoa; phylum Chordata; class Actinopteri; order Cypriniformes; family Cyprinidae; genus Enteromius; species Enteromius argenteus. The sequence continues at coordinate 1,554 of JAUCMR010037740.1, read as the reverse complement.
TGATAGCAGACCTAAAACTGAGGCTGGGTTTTGCACTTCACGTGCTCTGGAATAAGATGAGATGGACTTTAGAAAGTGATGTCAGATGAAATGTGTTTGATCTGATGTAGCAAGTGTTCCCGCAGTAATTGTGTTCTTGCTGCTTGATTTAAGCTGACATGATTTCATAATGAGGGAGGAAATTCAATATCCTTATTCTGACTCCTTACACACGCGCACACACACACGTGGTTATGTGAAGAGAATTGTTGTTAAAACTAAGACATTTAAAAGCTATTTTTGTTAACTGAAATACTGTAAAACTGAAAAAAATTAACGAATACCAGTCAGAGTTCGGGGCAGGCAGCTATGGGTCAAAGAAGAGTAAATAGTCCAAGGCAGAGTTCAGGGCCGGCAGCAAACTGTCAGAGATTAATAAACAGTCCAAGATCTATCACAGGGAATTGTAACACCAGAATAAATGCTCAGAAATGTCGCTGGGGCAGAACAAGACTTCGCGTTTGCTGTGATTGAAAGCGCTGCTTTTAAAGGGGAAGGGGAATGAGGAACACCTGGGCCAGTGATCAGTCCTAGGTATGGGGCATTGTGGGTAATGGAGTTCAAATGGAGTTAATACTCAGGTGATGGTTCCCTCCGGTGGCCATTGGAGAGAGCCACAGAGACACGATTTGTGACAGAGCCCCCTCCCTGCGAGAGCCAAGAGTTTACTGTGGGAAGATCAGACGGTTCGCCTGACCATGGGAACATTGGTGGTTGGTACCCCAGCACGCATTGAAAGGGTGTTAGTCCTGTGGCGGGCTTACGGAGAGAATTCTGGGCGTATTCTGCCCAGATGAGAAAATGGCTCCAGTTATGTTGGTTCTTATGGCAGTATGTTCTGAGAAACCGTGTCAGTTCTTGGTTAAGGCGTTCGGCTTGTCCATTCGACTGAGGATGTCAAAACCCAGAAGTCAAAACTCACGTTTATGTTCTTCTGAGCACAGAAGGATTGCCATACTCTGGATGTAAACTGGGGCCCTCAATCGGACACGATATCCTCTGGCAAACCATAATAGCGAAAGACTTGTTCCACAATTTCTTCAGCCGTTTCCCAAGCTGTAGGAAGTTTGGTAAGAGGAACGAGCTGGCAGGCTTTGGAGAATCGATCGATTACAGTCTGAATGGTGTTGTAATTGTGTGATGCAGGTAAGTCAGTAACGAAGTCCACAGCGATATGAAACCATGGTCTCTGGAGAATTGGCAGAGGTTGAAGCAGTTGATCTTTGGTGAGAAGATTTGGACAGACGGGGAAGTTGTGAAAGGGCTGACGGCAAGGGGTAGCTTGAATGATGCGAGGGCCCTGTTGGGCTCACATCAGATTGTTGATAGGGATAGCCAGCTCCATGAATTGCTCCAGTGTTTTACCTTTGTCCCTGCATGCCAGTTCAGCCTGTAATTCGGTGTTGAGCCCCTTTCGGTAAAGCAGTTTGAGAGGATCCATCAAGTCAAGTCAAGTCACTTTTATTTATATAGCGCTTTTAACAATACAGATTGTAGCAAAGCACTGAACATTAA